>PVHY01009595.1:0-55625 GCA_004024945.1 Uropsilus gracilis
GCTGTCTTCTCCTTGTCACCTTCAGGTAGCAGGAACTCCATGGTGTCGAACCAGCAAAGTTCACTTTCTTCTCAGGCCTAACTTTTGCACGGCCTCTTTCAGACACAAATCAAACTCAGCAAAGCAAACTCCAACACGGAGTTCAAATCTGCAAACTCCTTAACTGCTTTCAGCACACATGCTGCCAGTCTGGGCCAGCAGAGGGTTGCAGGCCCTCGGTGGCCACATGGCCAAGCTCACATGGCTCACATCTTTACAAGATGGCCGATTCCCATCTCCTCTCCATATTGGAATCCCAATCGAATTGAATCCTGAATCCTGAATCGAATCGAATCCTTCTCTTTGTTTGCACACCCTTTATATACCCTGATTTCCCCACCTTCCAGGAAATCTGTTTCACCTTGACTATTTCACCTCTTTCTTCCCCCTGCATCCCCCTGAAGGGAAATTCCAGCTAAGGTCATTCCCCCATTTTAACATTACCTGTCCTTGAAATCTGCAATCTTAAACAGGAGACAATGGGGGGCACACCCTATCACTCTCAGAAGAGCATCCTTATTTACTTTATTAGGCAACTAGGATGAGATGCTGATCATTTTGATTCAATAAGGATTTGAACTTGGTTAAAGCTTTGTTGCAACTTGTTTCAGTTCACTTCAGATTTCAAATATTTGAGGGTGAATGTACATTTGTTTATGTACACTTGCTTATTGATGAGATATTCTGTCTTGGATATTAAGAGTAGCTCAATACATCTATGATATATGAAGGAAGAGTCCCTTGGTTAATACTGCATTCTTTCAGCAAGTGTTCACTGAGCATTGGCCAAGGTCTGGTGCTTTCTAAACATTGGGGCTATAACAGTGAGCAAAATGGAAACAGTCCTTACTTCTGGGCTTTCATTGTGTTAGAAGGAAACAGAGAAGAACAAATAAAGAAAAAATCAAATATATTGGGGACAGGAAGTATCCTAAATCTCTCATTTGCTTCTTGACCTGGGACAAATTATGTGACAGTTTGACCTTGTTTCCACAAATGAGTATAAACTTAAATACGTTTTTTGAGAAATTGTAAAATGACTATGATAAAATGCTTTAACAATGCTAAATACTTTGTAAGTGCTCAATAAATGTTAGCTGTTGTTTTAATGACTAATACAAGGAGCCTGATTAAACATACATGTTGAGTAGAGTTTGTGCAGTTTATATGTTGATACCTCAGTGCTTGGGGAGTAGCAAGCCAAATTGTTCCCTGTTGCTGCTGACAGAGTAAAGCAAATTTCATAGTATGGCATGGTGGCATAAACCAGGTTGGCCATAGCAGGAAAGGGTCGGAACAGTAGCCACCTGAAAGTTAGGTCAACAAGACTAAAGTGAATGCCTTGAAGGGACAAAGTTAACTGAAGGTTGCTGAAGGGACTTTTCCACTCTTGCCCTTCCTGCTGGTCTTCTGTGTGTTTCCATTTTGCCTCCAAGGGATTTGTTCTCCAAAGGCTTGTAGGTCCAAATTTGAATTAAGCCCGTGCTCCAGCTTTATCATGGAAATATAATTATACAGCTCAAATTACGATCTCTCATCTGAGTCATGGCCTCTTATCACTGATATACAGGATTCTCTTACTGTGCCCATAATTTCTGGCTCTGAAAATGGGTCATTGGCTTTGACAAAGGAGCTTGATCTCATTTGCGAACTTATTTATATGAAAATTCTTATGTTGTCAAGGCAATTTGCATCCATAGTTAGATTTAATGAGTTATTTTTGTTGGACAATAAAAGTTGCATTAGACATTCAGTACATAGACTTCTGGACCAAAAGTGTAAAAAAAAAATATTTTGAACATAACCCGAAGTAGGGAAAACATAATTTTTATAGGGACCTCATTTATACACATACACACATTTGAATAACTCATATGGAACATTTTACTTTATTGCATATAATATGTCTCTATTCTATTTTGTTTAAAAAATTGGTATCTCCCACTAAATTGATTTCATTGCAAGCTAATGAGTCATGTCCAGTAGTGTAAAAAGCACTTGTCTAGTCTACTCTAAGATCACCTGAAGAAAAGGTGAAATCTTACAAAATGGCCAAGGGGAGAATGGTTGGTGGAGAAGAATTTATTAGCATCTTTGTTCTTTTTTAACATGGATTTGCTATGGACATATCCAAAGGTTTTGCTTTTGAAGCCACATCCCTTGCCCTTGAGTAGCTCATAAGAAGGCTGTCTGGGGAGAAGGTCATTTGGCTAAGAGACATTGGTACCAACTTGCAGGGGAGCCTAGCAGCAGGGTGGTTAGAAGGAGGCAGGTGTGTGCTCAGAACCTCTGTGACTCTAAGGGGGGGAGGTGTATCTCTGCTGTATCTTGTAATGGCTCATAACTCTGGCTCTAGCTCTGGGTAGAGGGAGAAGGTTGAAGCTCTGCAGCAAATACCCAGTTATATATTTTATTTCTTATTCTTATCTGAAAGGATCTAGCGTACCTTCTTTTTTTTTTTTTTTAAAGACTAGGTCTCGCTATTTTTGCCTGTGGAACCGCGGGGCTTATGTTGCCCGGGGTACTGCAGACTCAAGCAATCCCCAGCCTCAGCTTCTCAGGTAGCTGGGATTACAGGCACACGCCACCACACCCAACTATTTTTCTGGGGACTAGGTCTCACTGCATGCCCCCGGTCCTAGGTTGCCGCTTACAGGCATGCACCACCAGGCCTGGCCTTCTAGCGTGCCTTCTAATTAAATCATTAAGCACCGGCTCCATAATGTTCCATCAGTGTGTTATTTGTCATACAGTAAATCAGAATCTAGCCTTAGGTAAAGGGAATGATTTTGTGTCTGTGGAATTACACTTAAATGGTTCTGTGGAAAGTTTTGGGAAAACTGCCCTTTGAAAACTGTCCACTTTCCCTGTCTCAATCTACCCTTCAGAATATGCTTTCTTCATCTGTAGTAAGTCATGGAAGTGTCCAGTGATTAAGACAGATAGCTACTTAGCTTTCATAAGATTTACCCACTAGTGGGGGAGTAAGGAGGTAGAATGCATTTGGATGACGGTGTGAAATATAAGAATGGTAAGTCATGATAATAAGAGAATGAGTGGTGTGGCAGGATCAGATTACTTTGATAAGGTAGCCAGGAAAGACATTTATGAACATAAGACATTTGGACAGAGATTTGAGTTATGAGATTCTGAAAAGACCTAGAGAAACATTCCTATTTTTCCATTCAGTGTTACTAGCACAAAGTCCAGGAGTTTTTTCATAGTATAGAGGTCATTAATTTCCTAAAACTCTTACTCCTCAAAAGATTAGTTGACTTTACAGGCAAGAGTGATAACATAGTTCCAGCAGTTAAAATGTGCTATCATTAGAGTAAAACTACTACTCTATGGAGGGAATATGAACTGGATCCCTTTCAAAACACTCCAGTTTTTATAGGAATGCATCTATCAATGGTGGTCAAAGTTCTTTAAGGAGAGACCATGACTCCTTTCTGTAGGGTTAAGTGGTGGGAGAAGCTCTATATTTGTGTCCAAGTAAGGATACTGTCTTCAATTTGAATTGTATTTTTTAGTGATTTAGTCATATCTTTTACGAATCAAGAAAAAGTATAGGAAGAAAGAATGGTGAATGCAAAGACTGTAAGGAAAGGAATGGTGAATGCAAGGCTGTGAGATACAGGTGATCTTGGAGTGCTGGAAGTATAGCAGAGAAGTCTCTGTGGATTAAAGTGGATGAAAGAGGAGTTGGAGATCAGCAAAGTAAGTTGTGTGTCTCACCTTGGTGCTACATTTTTTAAATCATCCATGGAGGATGGCTTCAAATCAAATACTCAGGATAGACAAATATTTTGTAGGCAGTCCTTGGGAATTTGTCTTGTGTTCACTGCATGTGTAGACTAGAGTTAAGAATATTTTAGAGTAAGGGGTACATATGACCAACATGACATCACTGTATATCTTAGAGACAGGGATCTGGGGGACAGAGAACAGAAAGTTCTCTGGTACTTTCTATCTCTGACCCTCTTTTCTGTGGTCACTTATGAGCTAGGCTCATATGATGGCTCATGCTCTAGCAGAGACAATGTCTTCCTGCTCCTCCTTTGCTCACTAGTCAACTTTGGGTATAGCCTGATTCCTGAAAAATAATTAATAATATTACTGACTAGCACTTATATAATACCTACCACATGCCAGACACCATTATTTAAGTACTTTATCCATATAAACTCATTTGATGCTTTCACCTTAGTGTCACATTTTATTATTATCATCTTTGTTTTGCAGAGAAAGGTGACTTGTGCCATAGATCGATCAAGTAACTTGCCCAGGGTTGTACAGTTGGAAATGGCAGAACTTGGGCAAGCATTGTAATAGCTGGGCTTTGGGAGAAAAAGTTCTCATTTCCCGTGCATTCTCTCTTAAAAGCCCAGCACCCCCTTTTTCTCTTCTTGACCTTTTAGTTAAAATAGAAGAGACCAATAGGGTTTCTATACTGTTGGGTGCATTTCAGGGTAAGATTGCTGATGCAAAACCTTATTATCCACAAGCCCCTCTGGGATTAAAGGGCATTGTGCCTGTTGAACGTACTTTCCTTGGCCGCAACGCACAACCTGGAAGCTTCCCTGTCTTTTCCCTTCACTCTCATGTGACCCAAGACAGACATGCCAGAGACCCATCTGTGGCATTGCTCAGTATGTGTTCTGCTTGAAGAAGGTACAGTTCAGTCTGGGGTGACAAACTCTGTTTCATGTTCTCACTGTTGCTGGTTGGTTTACTGTCTTGAGCCACAAACTGGACTTCTTGGGTGACAGGAAGGAGGAGCACAGATGCTCATGGACCTTGAGGCCAGTACAGAGTAAGAATAGGTGGGGCAGAAACTACCCTGATAGTGGGGCAGAGATAAGAATTTGGTAAGAAATTCAGAATCTGGTCCTAGGAAACTTGAATCCTGTGTGTTCCTTTTATTGTATGTGTGTGTTGGGGTCACTATTGATGCCCTTTTCAGATGTGAAGAAATATTTTTTTCTATCAAGATTGAAAAAATAAATGAAAACAGCGAAACTAAATCTTACAAATATACTAAAGACTCAATCCATACCTTATGGCAAATAACCTTATGGGCAATGGCTGATATATATAACACACTGGGTCATTCTTGTTGAACTTTAGTTATATATTAAACTCTTCATATATGTTTTGCTAGATTTCAGTCAGATAACACAATGTACTTTTAACTTAAGTAAAATTATTCAAGAAAACGTAATTACAGTGTGTCCAAATTATAGTATACATTTTAGTGTAGTGTCAGAAACAGGTTTTTTTGGGTTTTTTTTGTTCATTTATCTAAATGATTTGTGGGCATTTGTGGTATGACAGATATTGAGAATAAAGAAAGGGTCTTGATTTCAATAAACTTATAGTCTAATAAGAAAGACAGTATTTTTACATTTATTTGTGTATGGGTATTAGAGGGGAGATAGTTAATTTCAGCTAAAGGTATGGAAGCAGGAAAGATTTCTCAGGTCTAGTGGTATCCAAGGCAGGCCTTCAAAGATGGGTAGGTTTTCACTAGGTGATACAGTAGGTGAGTAGCTCGCCTCTTTGTTCCCATAGCAATAGTCTGTGCATGTTTATTGTAACACTAAATACTCTATCACTGTTATTTCTTTTCAGATCTGTGTCCCAGTATATCATCATACAGGACTAAGACTGCATGTTTTTCATCTCTGTGATCTCAACACCCAGCACAGAGCCTACCAGAGAGTAGATATATAGGGAATATTTGGTAAATGCATGATATGAGGTATAATCTCATTTAGTCCCAGGATATCAATAAAAAACTGAAAGAGACAGTTTGCACAATGCACAATGATTTAGCATATCATGATACTAAGTTCAGCTGCATCTAAAATAATGAAGTCATTTAGAAGAATCTAAAATAACAGCAACTCAAAATATTTCTTTTCCTCTCCTGTGAAGTAAGTCTCACTATAGGGAGCCTGCAGCTAGCATGGAAAAACCATCGTTATCAGGAATTTAGGGTCTTTCTTGCTCTAATCTGCCTCCCTCAAGGTGTGGTTCTTGTAGACTAAGATGGTTGCTGGAGCCCGCCAGCACATCTGAGCTCAGGGTAGTAGGTATAGAAAAGTGAAGAACACAACCCTCTGTTGTTGTTGTTGTTTAATTGATGGTACATATGTACATATATATTATATGTATCTTATGTCATGGTATACTCCAAGGGTCTCCCACCACCTGTCACCTGTAAACCATCATCTTAATCTGTTGTACTCATCCCTCCCCTGCTGTCTTCCACCTTCTCTTCCTTCCTTTTTGCTTTAATTCTGCTGTCCATTTGTTAGCTTTAACTTTTTCTTGTCCTTTTGTTTGTTTTCCATTATATCTCATATATAAGTGAAACCATCTATTATTTCTCTTTTTCTTTCTGGCTTATTTCTTGGCATGATTCCTTCTAGTTCCATCCATGTTGCCACACATTTGTCTTTTTTGATTGCTGAATAATAGTCCATTGTGTACATACACCACAACTTTCTGATCCATTCATCTATTTTGGGGTATTTGGGTTGTTTTCATATTCTGCACAGGGAAACTTCCAGGAATTGCACACATTGCTGCTTATATTTCATTGGCCAGAACTCATTTTATGGCCTTATCTAGATACAAGGGACGTTGGGAA
This sequence comes from Uropsilus gracilis, assembly GCA_004024945.1. Taxonomy (NCBI): domain Eukaryota; kingdom Metazoa; phylum Chordata; class Mammalia; order Eulipotyphla; family Talpidae; genus Uropsilus; species Uropsilus gracilis. Next base: position 6,698 of record PVHY01009595.1, read on the forward strand.
AAAGTCTTTTTTTCCAGGCCACAGTGTGTCCGGCAAAAGCTGGGAAAATGAATATGGAAGAACCAAGCTATCTCTGCCTTGGCTATCTTTGCAGCCAATGAGCTTGAGTCCTTTCTCTGCTACCTATTAGCTGTGCCATATTGGATCATTCACTCAGCCTCTCTGAGTCTTTGTGTTCTCACCTTGAATGTGGGCATAATAATCGTTTCTTTTTCTTGAGTTATAGTGAGGAATGAACAAGATCACAGATGGAAAGAGCTTAGCATAGCACCTGGATTATAACAGACCTCAGCAACAGGCAGCTCATGTTCTTGTTACCTTTATGCACCATCTAACATTCTATTCTGAGTTCATTTCCAGACAAGTTAGTCTGGCAGCAGTCTAAGTTCTGGACACCAAGTTGGGTGAAAGATGTTCAGCCCCCTCTCCTTCTGCTCCTTCTGCTTGCTCTATTCTGGTGGGTAGATAGGCTGATGAAAAACTTGTCTTCAGAGAAGAGGCCCCCGTATTTTTTTTAGTGTCCTGCTGGTGTCTTATGCACTAGCTAACCAAAACACAGCTGGCATGTCTAATTTTAGGTTCGCAATTCTTACTGGTTGTCCTCTTTAAATCATGTTTTACATTCTGTGGGAAATTTTTCTAGAAGCAGAGGGGAGGCAGGGGCAATACACCCTGTATTTTCTGGTTAAAAGACAACCTCCATTTTCTTTCCAGTAGGCTGTTCTGGAGAGAGATAAGAGCACCACTACTATCTCTCCGTACTTTGGTTCTTTGTGAACCCTAGCGGGGTATAGCCTGTGTTGAGTGGTAGACTGATGACATATGCAGGAAGAATGAAAATTCTGAGCTTCAAACGAAGTTATAAAAATAAGAGAATTTAGGAATTCTTGTCTGCTGTTTTATCTTTCCAGAGATAATAATAATAATATTGTTGAGTAATTTGAGGTCAGATACTTCTCATTCATTGCTTTATTTAATCTCATTACAACTCCCATGATAAGCTGTGTCATTATGATTCCCATTTTAAAAATAAGAAAACTGATGTTCAAAGAGTTTGAGTTTTGCTGTAGATCAACCAGTTTGTGAGTGACAGAGCTAGGGTCTGTATCCAGATCTGATCCAAGTACCTAGTCTTTACACCATCCCAGTTTGCCATTAGTCTCACTTAATTTAAACTTTCTTCATTGTGCTGACACATTCTCCTGGCATTTTACTGTCTTCATGAAGGTATTTAATACATCTAAATGCTGCCTGAATATTACAAAGCTACTTTCCTTTCTGATTGAAGTTTTCTTCCTAGATGTTTTACAGAGTATTTCAATCAGTAGTCGATTGTTTTGTTCTTTTTTTCTAATCAACACTTTTGTAGCTCAATAATTCATCTTTAGTAATCAGTCATTTAATGTATTTATTTATTTGATAGCAAAACTAAAATTTACTAAATTTGCTAACTTAGTAAGGTTCTAGACTTTCTATATGCTACATTTAATTTATACCACCATTTTTTGAGAAATAGTATTTATTAAACAGCATTTACTAAGCTTTTTTATATATTGTTTGAAGTTAGTGGCATGGGCATGGTGTTTTTTATTTTTGATCTATTTGTTCACTCAGGTGGAGTATTTTAGGCAGCAGAGAATTTAATAAGAAGCCATTTTTAGCCCCTGGTCTCATGGAGCTTATATTTTATGAGCAAAACTAAGCTAGTTTGATAGCAAATAATAATTCAATTAATATAAGTACTGTGACTAAAAGCTAATGGAATGAATGAGAATGATTGAGATAGGGGAATGAGAGTGAAGCTGTTTAAGATCCTAGGGAAACTTTTTTGAGGTTGCGATCTGGATGGAGTTAGAGCTAATGATGGAAAAATGTAGGGTTCCAAGTAAAAGTACTGGTGAGTAGTTTGATCATTCTATGTCAGCAACATACGAAAGTTCCTAGTTTCCCTGTAACCCCTGTCACTTGATAGCTTGATATCAGATCAAAACTTTTTTCAGTGTGATGGGCAAGAAAAAATCTTAATTACAAGTAAATTTGAACATCTTTTATGTCTTTTTAGCCATTTTACATTTCTGTTTTGTTCATATCCTTTATAGGGATTTCTTTGGGGGCATATTTGCCCTTTTGTTATTTAAAGGGATTCCTTATTTATTTTCTCATGTAATTTTGATATCCATCTCTGTTGCATATGTTATAATCTTTTTCATTTGAATCTTTCTGATGCCGCTTTTGCTACTGACTGGCTCTGAGACATTGTTTGACTTTCACAGAACCACTTTTCTCCATTTTAAAGTGAGAATACTACCTATTAGTTGTGTTTTTGTGAAATTCAAAGTATGTATGAGTTCTGTGATTTTGGCTTCCTTGTTTGATTTCCACCAGCCATTTTTCTGAGCTGTAAAGTGAGAATATGCTACTTTTTAGATTTATTGTGAAATGCCAATCAAAGAGCATATGAAAGTGCTTTTAGCAGTAAAGAATACCTCCAAATGTAAGGCACTTTGTCCTTTGGCTTATTATGACTCATCCCTAGGAACTGGTTTTTGTGAAGCATTCACATCTCCATAGATTGAACAAATAGCTGAGAAGTGGATGTCACACATAATATTTTTTTCTTTTTATTCTGCATTCTCTAGAGGGAGGAAAGAGGTGCCTAAACAAGATGTGCTGCTGTTAAACTTGTTCTTGGAATGCATTGGGTGGAATGCAGTACCAGGACAGTCTTATTTCTTTGTCAGTCACAGTGCTTGCCCGAAAGTTTGACATAGTAGAATACAGACATTTATGGAACCAAATGTCTGCAAGATTAGAATCAGCCTGCTTTCTGTGATCCTGGACTACTTCTCAATTAAAACACAGGTTTCAGAAATAACTGTTTTGTTACACCACAGTTATGGAAATACAAAGGTACAATCTCCTGGCTGTCTTTTGACTAATGACTGCCCTCAACGAATATGTGGCTAACAGATATATGCTATCACTCTGTATTTAGGGGACAGTCATACTTATATATCACCCTTAGTTCCGCACAACTCTCTGCCTCCACCCTGAGCCTGGTAACTTCAGAGTGGACTTCGTTGACCATGCCCCTTCCTTCTAGCCACCTTCCACGTACCTCAGATCCATGAATTACCTGATGGAATGTCCTCAACCTGATGCCAGCACCAATAGAGCCTCTTTCTGGGTCCATCTCCAGGTGGTTTAAATGCCATTTGAACCTACAAGTGACCTGTGCATTTCTAGGTCCCAGAAGTGGCCAAGAGGTGACTGCCAAAGAGGGATGTTCCCAGAGAGTGAATATGCTAGCTTGAACATCTGTGCACAAGACCTGTGGTGGTGCAGGAAGACAGTGGGGACTGGGAAGAGATAGAGATGATTTGGGACAGGAGTCCTCTGTTCTTTTACCCCAGCCCTGAGGTTGTTTTGGTCAGTTCTGCTCAGAGGAACAACTTCTTTCTGAGCAACTACTTATTTTATGGGTTAAAAGGCATTGGAGAAGGGATTCTTCACCATTCATTTAGAGTCTGAGTATAGCTGGCTCAAAAAAGACCCCAATTAATCTCTGAGAATAGGCTTAAAGAGAGTGGGCTTGGGAAGTGGAATGGGTGAATTTCTTCTTGAAGGGTGAGTGTCTGTGTGTTTCCTCTATCTCTCCTCTGGGTAGGCAGGGTTGCTGATGCTTTTTGAAAAGGAGGGTGGATTCTGCTGACACACTGTATTTTTATAAAAGAAGGGTAAGGGTTCCCTTATCTCTTCACACAAGGCACATCTGTCTGCAGGACAGGCTGTTTGCTTCTTAGGGATTCCTTCATTGCTCTGTTTCTTTTCTGAATGTTTTAAGGCACAGTTTGGTGCATTCCTTTCTGTTCTCTAGAGCCAGGCGGAAAGTCATAATATATCAGGGCTCTTGCTGAAAGAGCTTAAAATGGGCGCTGGCAGCTGGGATGTGGGGGAAGAGAGCTTTCCAGGGACAAGTGACCTGCTTGTTCAGCCAATGAGAAGCAGGTTAGAGGAATGATATCACCAGACAGGCTTTATTGTCTGATCATCTCATAAAAGCAGGATTGTGTCTGGCAACTTAACCCCTTTTTAGATACGTTGGGTCTCACCCACTCCCTGGTGTGTGATCTCCAGATTCCTTTTCCCAAGTGTTTGTGTGAGACCACAGAGATCAAAGATTTAAATTGGTAAAGCACCCAGGGGATTTTGTAAACCATCCTTTAAAGAATATAAATTATTAATATTTTTAACCATAGCTAGGCTGGAAATGTCAGCTAAGCTGTTTGAAGAGCGTATCTAAAGTAGGTACCGATTTTAGTCATGTACATTAGACTTTTTATTATATAGACTTGGGAGTTCAGAGGAAGTTAGAGGGAAGAGATTTAGCCTTGAGTGTATTTTTATCATTTAATAGAACCTTATGAAGTATTTCCTGTTTGTGAGGAATTAAATTCAAGTCTGAAAATTTGGAAAATACTACTCAATTTTAAGTAAGCGATATTTGTAGTTTTGTTTATACTCTACTTCTTCATTGTCCTTCCTCCATAAAAGTATCAGTCATTTTATTTCTTTGTGCTTCCTTTTCTTCATTGGCAAAGTGCAGTTTTTGATTTTCTCCTATGCTGTAAGGGAGTTATGAAAATAAAGACATTTATATGATTTTAAATTGCACTACACCCATTTAATGTATTGTTACTAGGACTTTCATGTCTTCGAATTGCATGTTCATTTGTTCAGCAGATTGTTTCAAACCCCTTTTAGATCCTGGGCACAGATATAGAGATGAAAGAGGTAGTTCTTATCCATACGGAATTCAAAATATTATGAAGGATATAGACAATAACAATAATGTCTGTGTGTTTTAAATACCTTGACAAGTGTTAACTCACTTTTATCTTACTGTAACCCTGTGAAACAGGTGCTGCTATTAACTTCAGGTTACAAGTAGAGAGGTCAAGATAGAAGCAGTGGTTTGCCTAAGATTATACAACTATTAGTAAGAGTTGGCATTTGAATACTGGCAATGTGACTCTAGAGTTTGTGCTCTAAATCTGGGCTGATCAGCATAATAGTAACTGCCTTTAGGTGGCTTTGGAGCATTAAAAAATATATCCAGACCAAACTGAATTGGAATATAAGTGTCAAATTCACACTAGATTTCAAAGGTCTCATGTAGAAAATTACATAAAATACCTCATATTGAAATTATATGTTGCAGTAATAATATTTTCATGTACTAAATAAAATATATTAAAATTTGGATCATATTAAATGGACATATATATTATATACAAATAATTTATATATGTTAATATCAAATTTATAAGCAAAGTTAATTAATAAAATGCATTAAAATTAATTTTACTTTGGTTTTCTGAATAGAAAACCTAAAATTCCATATATGGCTTGTGTTTGTGGCTCACCTTACATTTCTCTTGACTCATGAGGTCTAAATCACTTCATTGCAGTAAGAGCAGCAACAATAATAATAGTAGGTGACATTAAGAACCTGCTGTGTTGCACATACTGTGCTTATACCTTTGCAAACACTATTTCAATGAAACCTCAAAATGAACGTTTTATTGTCCTAATTTTATAGAAGGGGGTGAAAGTTTTGAGATTTTTGCCTGAGGTCTGTGAACTAGTTAATGGCAGACCCCAAATTTGAAACCTTACATGTCTGATTCAAAAGCCTATTCTCTTAACCTACTCACTCTACTACCCTCACCAGTGAAATCTCAGGGTATTTTCCTTGTCTTCATTTTTATTAAAATATCTAGTATTGCATGCTTTTGTATTTGATTTGCAGAGGTTTAAAATAAAAGTCAGTCGCAAAATGAACATGCCAGAGGGGAATCTTTTCTGCAGAGCCTCTGTCCTCAGTGAACGCTGGCACAGTTGAACCCTGAGATGAAGCAACAAGTCAGCCTGTACAAATTATATTTAATTTTCATTCTACTAGATCCTCAAGTCACCAAGAAATTTATGTTCAAACCTTTTTTGTCCATATAGAAGAGGAAGAACAGCAAAGTTATCTTTAACAGTTCATTCAGTTCTCTTGGTTGATCAGAAGAAAGAAAAAAACATTTTTCATTTCTTTGTCCCGTGAAATGCTGTATGTGTTTGAGAGAGTAACAAAATGCAGTCCAGTGACCCCTGATCTTTCTTTTTTCTAGAGCAAAGACTCAAGTGGACTGAAGGCAGCTGTGATAGAGTTGGTAGAAAGGTTTAAGTTCAAGAGCTCAGACCCTAGAGTAAGGATGTTTTGGAATTGATCCACCAAGTATTTTATTCTCCTTGAACTTAGTTTGAGAGATGTTAATGATCATATTTTTGAACATTGCATCAAGATCTAATTAAGCCTACCCATCAAGCCGTGTTGTAATATGCCTAGAGATAAGTCATCTAGTTCCCCCTTCTCTACTTTATGACTTACAACACATAATCATTAATTGTTTTTCCCTGAACTGCAGACAAGTGCATTTTTAATCTTCCTTTACTGGACCTTTGAGACTACTATTTGGTATGTCTATTAAATCCAGCCAGAGGCATCAGCAACACTGACCAGATTATTGCTGAGAACTGGAACAGGCTCTAGACCTATCCAGGGGGTGTTCAGCCGTTAGCATCTTCTCTCCCTCCCACTTCCAGAGTCAGCTGCTATGTATATGCTTTTATCCTCAGGACATGGAATTTGGCCTGGAAAGTGCTTTTAGCTTCCCAGTTGTTTCTGCATGATGTTAGGGAACTGAAGATTAATATTCTGAGAGATGCCACACAGGGTTGGGGTGGACTGGGAGCTGAACGTGCCAGAAGAATCATCACTAACCCAACCTCTCTTCTACCCAGACACTTACTATAGCACTACCTGGTATTGATGCCAGCTGGCTCTGCCTAAGGGTCACAGCTTCTCACAATTAATAGGGAAATTGGGTAAAGAGCATAATTTTGTGTGACATGATGCATATCCTTTTTGTTAAATTTAAAGTTCTTTATAAAAAAGTAAGAATAGCATTTCTTGAGCACCCACTAAGAGCCAGGCACTCCACTAGAAGTCTTACCTGCCTTTTAAAAAAATTTTAAAAAAATTTTTTTAAAAAATTAAAAAAAAAATTGTAACATATACATAGTGAAATTTATCTTTGTATCAATTTTTACGTACACAATTCAGTAACATCCGGTACATTTTGTTGTTGTCCACCCATCACCACCTTTCATCTCTTTCATCATCCCAAACTCAAACTCTGTAGCAATTAAACATTAATTCTCTAAGTTCTTATTCCCCAATTCTCTTAAAAACTTGTGATTACTATAACATAATTGCTCTGTAAAGTAGCTTTTTCCCATTTTAATGATTTATAGCTGACACTCAAACTCTGACTCCAATGCCTGTGCTCTTTGTTTTGTACTAGACTGCAGACCAATGCTAGGATTCACCTCCCTTCTGTCCTATAATAACACCCTTCCTCCATTTTCTAATCTGAAACACAATATGAGACAGAGCCACAGACAATCAGACAATGACAACCTCTTCAGAAAGTAGCTGTGGTCACCCACCTACAAAATAGTTTTCTCTTCATACAGTTTTGAAAGTGTGGAGGCCCTGGCCCTACCCCTTGTCTCCTGATATAGTTAGAATTTCATAGGTAAAGTGTGTCTGGAGAGAAAAAAAAAGTGGGGTTACTTTTATTTTCTTAACTGAAAGTAAGAAAGACTCTTGGGGTAAGTTGTTTTCCTTTAGTGAAGATAGTTAATTATTAAAGATGACTGAAAGCATTTTTTCTGAGTTCCTCTGCTTTTTAGGATAACAGCTATACTGTTGCTATTTCTGCTATACCCACATGTTTTTAAGCAGAAAGGATTGGACAGATGTGTACAAATTAGAATGTCTTCTCTGAATGATGATGATACAAGTAAGTTTTTTTGTGATCCTTCATGAATGCACGGAGTGCTTCTGATGAGAAATGTGCCAGAGGTGAAAGAATTGAGTGGTTCTGTGAAAGCATCCGTAGGAACCTTGGGATTTTCCCATGATGCCTCATAAACTAAAGGCAGCTAAAGGCTCTTTGTTAGGATCTGACTTGATCCTGGATATGTGTACATCCTTATTTTTTGTCTCCTATATCTTCTCTTATCTTGGTCTAGAATATTCCCCCCCCCCTATTTTATTTCAAACTCCTTTCTAATCTACCATATGCAGATGCTGCCTATATCTGGAACCAGCTAGAATGACCAACATAACTGCAGAATGACAGCCAGATGGGAGAGGGGAAAGGGACCACTTCTATACATAATTTCTGCAACAGAGAATATTTTCCTGGAAATACTTTGGTATCTTCCAACAGAACCCTTCAGTTGTTCGGGGTGGGGGGGCGGGACAGAGGGGGAATGGTCAGGGAGGGTGGGGGGGTGAATCCCGGTATTACAAAGATATGAAATGTATATATATATAAACTATTTGATTATAAAAAAATTTAAAAATAAAATAAAATAAAAAAAGATAACTGGAAAAAAAATGATGACCAATGCTGTGAGAAATTTAATAAATAAATAAATTTAAATTAAAAAAAAAAAGAACCCTTCAGTTGTTATTCTTTTCTGTTTTACATTTTTTAATATTGGCCCATTTATGAAGAGTAGAACCTTTTTAGGCTTTATGACCTGTCATTTCCTGCACAGCAGCTTTACCTAGAAGCACTGATTGAGTCATGGGGCACTGAGCACTATCTCTGCCTCACTTCCTCTAGAATTCCCTAAAGCCTCGCAAAGCTTGATTAGTCCAGACACTGAAGTCTATGAGAATGGAGTTCATTTTTGCCAGAGTTATGCCAGAGAGGAACAGAAGATGTCTAGATTAGCCGTGTTTTAAGATTTAAGATAATATATGCATATCAATTTAAAAATACAGCTATCTGGAAAGAAAAAGTAAAATGAATTTCCCCTAAGTTAAACTCTATTCGCAGTTTGGTGTGTCACCTTTAAGACATTTTTTTCATGTGGCAGGAGATAAACTTATCTCAGTAATTGTAGACTCAGTTCTTAATGAGGTGCATCACTTTGTGTAAGATATTTTTCAGACACCCTCCTTTTTCCTGACCAGTGCTTCTTAAACTTCTGTGTGCATGAAAAACCTGAGGGAGTCATTAAACCCTGGGGTTCACTTCAGAGTTTGATTCAGTGGGCCTGGGGTATATAGAAATTGTGCTGGTCTGTGGTCATATTCCTTCCCTCGTATTTTGATTGTTTTCATTCTTTTCAGCAAATAGCCAGAAGAGTCCTTTTTAATGAAACTAAGTGACTTCAACTTTAAAAAAATACATAAAAAATTCAGGCCCTTTAGAAAACAAACTGAACTGAGATAGCAAAGTAGTAGGGGATGAAAAAGAGGTGACTGAGGAGTCAGCTCAAAGAAGAGCAGATTCCTTTAAACCATCATGTCTGATAGAGAAATGGTAAAACCAGAAAGAGGAAAAAGAATCCTGATCAGTTTGGGGGAGAATGATCAGGGACCCAGAAATGGACTGAATTCTAAAACCAGAGGTAAATGTCAGCCATTTGAGGTGAGCCTGGAGAAAAGAATCAGCCTGCAAGGGGTGATAAATAGGGCATAGAACCAGGGGTGCTTGTGTACATGCTTGTTGCTCGGGGGGGCTGGATTTTAGAGGGTGCATAACTATAGACAGCTACAACCTGGTATAAATTGGAAGATGGTCTACTCTTAATAACATTCTTTACTTAAAAAAAAAGCAAACATTCTTTACTTTGTGTAATTGGAAGCAGTCTTTTAAATATTAAGACATCCTAATTTGTTTGATATGATTCAGCTTGTAAACCTTTTTTTAATCAGCCAAACTTTCAGAAATATGTATTGCACAAAGCAGGATTTTTATCCGTAGATTTATTATATTTATGCTAAACTTTAGGAAATAAAAGGATATAATTAACTAGGTGTGTGTGTGCGCGTGCATGCGCTTTTTCATGGCTGGATATTAAGGAAATTTAAAGCATTCTGAGTTCTTTATCTTCACAGCTTTTCTTTGTAATGACTGCAGTGATCTTTTATAGTTTACCTAGAGAAAACTGAAGCTTGGAACTCCCATTGATTCTCTCCCTTCCCCCTGCCCAGTCTCTCAGAAAGCATTGAACCAAAAGCAAAGCATGCTAAGCTCAATCAAACTAACCTCCTATTATGCAGTTAATAACAGCCACTTTCTCTATTATATATTGATTGCTTTTCTTTCCTTTGGAGATGCACTGTTCATTGTTTTCTATAAGTGGAATACATGAAAATAGTTAAAAACACAGTTGTGTATCTTGAATTTATACTAATCTTGGGAGTTATTCTCAGAAAGAGTGTCTTAAACTTGAGCTGAGTATCTTATAAAGCACCATTGTTTTATTTCCTCATTAGTATTTTGGCAATATAGAATTTTCCTCTTCCAATGTGGTCACTGTAGCTCATTCTCTGAAGGTATTCTGAAGTTGGAAATTAATAAATTGTCTGGCAATGGGAAATTACTAAAATAGGGAATCTGAGAATCGTTTTCTTATTTTCTGGTTTTTATCTGGCCTTTACACAGCATTTTGTAGTAGAAAGACAACATAACAGTCCTTTTTAATAGCTGATATAATTGATGTGCATCACAACCCAGTCCTTTCCTCTCCTATGCTAATTGTTCAAATGATATAATTAGCTATATACAGCTAGTAACGGACATAAGCAAAAGTGAACTTGAATTCTTGTCAACTCAGAGTTGAGCTAGGCCTTCTGATTATCCTTGTCCTGAACCAAGGCAGAGATATACATAGGGGCCAGTGTCTAGTCATTCTGCTGAGCAGAGCATTGTGATGCCTTAGTTCTGTTGGTTGAGGGGATATTAGAATTGACCTATTTCTACACTTCTCCAAAAAAAAAAAGTAAAAAAGTTGTCAGTATCCCTGTCAGGATGGTGCATGACATATAATAGATATGCATTATCAAGAAAACATTATGAAAACAAGTGCATGTTTCGTGGATGGGTAGTGTAGGACTTAGCAAGTATTAGGATTACATTCTGACTACATATTTATCTTGGTCCATGTTCTCTGTCCCACACTACTGCTGAGCCCATGGGTAAGTAGATAAATATACATAGAGCCTATGGAGGAAGGGGGATATGGAGGGAGGAGGAGGGATCAATTAATCCACAATTGTGACAAATCAATAAAATGAATAAGAAAAAAAAAAAGAAGTGCTAAAAAAAATAAAAAATAAATAAAATAAATAAATAAATAAATAAACACCATAATACTGAAAAGTTAAGAAAAAAAAAATATACATAGATCCTATCATCCCTAATAGTATCCCTCTTATTTTACTTCCCTCTACTGGATCCTGAAGCCACAGCTTTTCCCAGTCTTAGATTCCAGGACTCAGGAGAATGGCCTTTGCCAACAGAAATGTTGAAAAATGGCAAAGAAGCCAGGGCAGCCCACAGAGTGTGTAGTCCTGGACTCATGAAGAACTGATGCAGGTGCTTTACTAGTTCTCTAATTAATGAAGAACACCAGATGGGACAAATACTTGTGCTTTCTCAAGCCTGTTCAAGGCTCTGCCATGTGGAAACCACCCAGAAGTGAATATGGCCCCTCTCTTGATACTTGGCACCAGAAAAGAAGAGAAACCAGCTCTTTTCCTTTTTTCATCACTGCCACCTCACACCCAGCACCACGTTTACAAAATAAACAACTTCCTGCTGTTCCTTTGCCCCCCATTTATAAAATACCTGTTCTCTACAGAAAAACATGGAAAATAGGAACAAACATAAGGTAGAAAGAAAATAAATCATATATTCTTTTGCATCTTATAATGGTTTTGTAAACTTTATGTACTTTTTTAAAATGAAAAATGCACATTCTTGAGCCTCACCTGGTCATTAATTTGTTAGTTCTGAGATTTCCTTGTTAATATGCAGGCTGGATAATTCTGTACACCATGCTTTGAGACATACCTATGGAAAAACTGCTAACTATTATGGTGTTTTTCCTTTCAGGCAGAAAATGTTATATATATATATATCAAATTATGTATAATATCCTGCGTTTTTTCACCTAACTATCCCTTATAAATACATACTTGAAAAATTATATTATTTTTATTGCAGTAACATTGTTTTACAGCACCACCACTTGTGATTTAAGGGTATTGGTTCACACCTCTCCAGTGTATGTTACCACAGCCTTCTCCCCACTTTTCTCCCCAACCCCAATACCCCAACTCAAAATAAGACTGCCTCAATTTGGCAGTCTTATTTCTGGGTTTGTTTCTTTATATTCCACATTGGAGTGAAACTGTCCCATATCTGTCTACCTTCTTAATTATTTCATTTAGCATAACCCCTTCCAGTTCCATCCATGCTATTTCTTGTGGCAAGATTTCACTTTTTTTTTAACAGCTGAGTAGTATTCTGGGGTGTGTGTGTATGTGTGAGTGTGTGTGTGTGTGTGTGTGTGAGAGAGAGAGAGAGAGAGAGCGAGAGAGAGCGAGAGCTTCTTTATCCACTCGTCTGTGATTGGGCATGTAGGTTGTTTCCATAACTTGACTGTGGTAGATATTGCTGCAGTGAATATACATACATAGGAGTATGTATATCCCTTTGAATTAGTGTTTTTGTCATCTTTAGCTAGGTCCCTACTAGTGGAATTACTGAATCATATGGTAGATCTATTTTTAATACTTTGAGAAACTGTGATTCCTTTCCATAGGAATTAGACTTCTGCATTCTCACCAATGGTGTACAAAGATTCCCCTCTCTACACCCTCACCAACACTTGTTTCTGGTCCCTGGTAAGGGCCATTCTCACAGGCATGCGGTGGTAGCTTATTGTGATTTTGCATTTCCCTGATGATAAGTGATGATGAGTTTTTTCATGTGCCTGTCCATCTGGATGTCTTATTTGCGGAAATGGTGATCTATCTCTTCTATTTTTTGATTAGGTTTTCTTTTTGAGTTGTATGAGTTCTTTGTAAATCTTGGATATTAAACCATTATCAAGTGTGTGATGTGCAAATATTTTCTTTCCTTGGGTTGGATGTCTTTTCATGTTAATGACAGTTTCTTTTGTTATGTGGAAACTTTTTAGGTTGGTATTTGTTCATTTTTTATTTTGTTTCTCTTGTTGTTGTATTCAAGTTTCCAGTGACATTACTGAAACCAATATAGCAGTGTTGGCCTATGTTTTCCTCTATGTGTTTTATGGTTTCAAGTCTTAAACCCAATTCTAATTAAACTCTAATCTAGTTTGATTAATTTTTATATATGGTATGAGATAGAAGCGCAGTTTCATTCTTACGCATGTGGCAGTCCAGTTTTGTGACACCATATGTTGAAGAGACTATCCTTTATCCACTACATGCTCTTGACCTCTTTGTTGTAAATAACTGCCCATATCAGTGTGGGTATACCCAGGCCATCAGATCTGTTCCACTGATCTCTATATCTGTTTTAGTCTAAACCACACTGGTTTGATTACTGTAACCTTGTAGTATACATAAAAGTTGGAAATGTGACACTTCTGTTCTTTTTTGTGAGGATTGCACTGATGAGTCAGAATCTTTTTGTGTTTTATATAAACTTCAGTAATGTTTCTTCTGTGTCTTGAAGAATGCCATTGAGCCTTGATAGGGACGGTATTGAAACTCTTACCTTGCTTTGGGTAAGATGGTCATTTTGACAATGTTAGTTCTTTCAATCCATGAACAAGCAATACATTTTCTTCTTTTGTGTTATCTTCTATTTTGTTTAACAATGTCTTAGAGTTTTTGTTGTACAAGTCTTTCAGCTCTTTAAGTTTATTTCTTTTAGTTATATTTTGATGCAATTTTAAATGTATTGTTTTCTTCTTTCTCTTTTAGCTTGTTTGTGTGAAGGACCACAACCAGCCTTTTTATATTGATTTGGTAGCTTCCCATTTCACTATTATCTTTAATAGATTTTTAGTGAAGTTTTTAGGGTTTTCTATGTAGAGTATCATTTTATCTGTAAATAAGGATAGTTGTATTTCTTTCCCAATTTCTCTTTCCAAATTCCCTTATTTAGGATTTCCAGGACTATATTGAATGGTGGATACCCTTGTTTGTACCTGATGTTAGTCAAAACACTTGGTTGAATATAATGTTAGCTGTGTATTTGACATATATTACCATTGTTATATTGAAGTATGTTCCTTATACATAATATATATTGAAATATGTTCCATGTAATTTTGTTGAGTTTTTATCATAAATGGATATTAAATTTGGTTAAATGCTTTCTCTTACTCTGTTGATAGGATCTTACGATTTTTAGTTTTCCTTTTGTTTATGTATCAGATTACATTAATTGTTTTGTGGCTGTTGAAGCATTCTTGCATTGCTGGGATAAAATGGACTTGATCACCATGTATGACTTTTTAATTTATTTTTGAATTCACTTTGCTAAGATTTTAAGGATTTTTTTTACATATATTCATCAGGGATATTGGTTTATAATGGGTTGTTGTTTTTTATTTTGCTTTTGCTTTTTTGTTTTGGTAATGACCTTGTCTGCTTTTGGTATCATAGCTATGTGGGACTCTTAAAAATATATTGGTTAGAATTATTCTCTAATATTTAATTTTGGGGCACGGTTTTTAAAAGAATATGTATTAGAAATATATGAAGAACTGTCTAAATTAAAGGTTGAACCCAAATCTAGGTCAAAACACATATACAGAGCTTTATTGAAATAAAATCACACTTTTCAAGTACAGGTACTTTAGATTGGTCACTATTGGGTGTGATGGCTCCATATTTGGTTCCAAATTGTTTTGTAAAGGGCAATTTGGAAGAAACAGAGGTTTCCTAGGTTGTTAAATCATCACCCACCCAATTGAGAACACAGAACAGGATCCAGAAGCAGACACATGAAGAGAAACAAAAGCAACAGTATTAATTTCAATAGTGAGAAAGGGGAGAGATGAGAGAGAATTTATAGCTAGACATGGGCATGTGACTATATGCTACCTGCCCTACCCCAAATCCACCCCTGAACAAAGACTGAGGTCTTAACCAAATCTGCATATGGTAAGTTTGCAGCATTTCTACACACACCCCTCCTTTGCCAGCAGCTTAACGGCCAAACTTCTAGTTCTGCTTTATTTCCCATCAAATTTCCTGTCCCATTTAGAGGGTGGAGTCCAGAAATCTCCACTGTCAAGTTGCACTGGCTTGGAGGTTGTTCCTTCTTCACACTGTGTCTCTTGGTGTAGATCTTACTGCATTTAGATAAATAAGTGTCTGTTTAGCGTCATGGACTTGATAATTAGTTCTGTTCCCAGGGTTGGAAAGTTTTCCTCTATTGTTTCCTTGAATAAACTCTCTTTTCCTCTCTCTTACTTCCCCCTTTGGGGGAATGCTCTTTTTTTTTTTTTTTTTTAATCTCCTAATAGAGTTAAGTAGTTCTCAAAGTGTTTATTCATTTTTACCTGATATTTTCTTCTGCCTGAGTCTTTTGTGCATTACTAAGATCAAGGTCACTGATTTAGTCCTACGTTGATCTATTCTGCTTCAATAACTTCTTCTAGAGTGCTTGATCCTTTTTATGGAGCTGTTTACATCTTGAATGCATTGTTTTTTTTATTTAAAGCTTCAGTTCCTACCCTCTGTCCATTAATTTTATTTCTCTCTCATTTGTTTCTCTGACTTTTGGTTTATCTCTTTGATTAGCCTGAGTTCTCTTTTATCACCTTATCTTACTTTTCTGAGTTTTCATGTATCTCTTTGAGTCTCTTTATTATAGTAATTTTGAACTCTCTACCTGTGAAAGATAGAATCTTTCATGTCTTTGTGATTAGATTCTGGAGAGTTGTTGTCTCCTTATGATGTCAAATTCCCTTGAGGTCTCAAAAAGCCATCTGTTATATATTTTTGTTCATTTTTCGCTCTCTTAAATTTCCCTATTGAAAGAAAAAAAGACTGTATGAGTAAACAGAGTTGAACTCCTTTTACTTTTCCCACAGATTGCACCTGGCTTGATTTGATTTTTGTTTGCCTTTGCTGGTTTTGTTGCTAGTGAGATCAGCTTTTGCTGTAGCTTAATCAGTAGGGTGGAGGAAGGGGACAGTAGGACTCAACTGCCGGTGTGTATATGCTGAGGAGGGACAGGTTCATGTTGGTGACACCACTGGCATCCTCTCTGATCTCCCAGATCTGAGAATTCACATTCTCTACATTGTCAATGCACTTCACAATGTCAGCACCAGTTCCATAGGGAGCTCCTTTTTTGTTTCTTTCCTTACCCAGTGGCTCACCACAATTTCTCTGTCCAGATTTTCTCTTGGTCATGGGTGTGTGTGCCTCCACATAGTTTCTGCTCTCCCCTCCCCAGGGCCACTGACTGGACCAGTAGCCCTGCTCTTGATGTCCCATCCCTAGGACCACAGCCTCTGGGCATTTCTCTCCTGTGAACTCAGTGATGTGCTAATACCCTCTATGTCTTCTTCTCTGTTGCAGTCTGTGCTGGTCTCTGATGTCCAAGGAGTGTTTCATTCTTCCCTCAAGCTGCAGGACTCTCTCAGTATAGTCTTCCTCCAGTTAACTTTTAGATGTTCCTCCTGGGAGCAATGCAGGAACCTCCTCTATTGTAGCCTTGGTCTGAATTCTTCAGTGCTTTTTCCCATTTGAATCTGCTTCCATCTGAACTCCAGTTTAGAGAACTAGAAAATCCAATGGCTAATCTGTCAGTCATACTGTGTGGAATTTTTACCTAATAAGGTATGCATGTTTTCTTCCTAATGGTATAAGCAGATTCTGCAACGAGGCAAATGTGATGGTTACTCTCTAAGGTTACTCAGGCAGCGTAACCTTTGAATTAATGCAAAGTCAGACATATAGTTGTGTAGTTTTCTGCTTCTTGGAACAACTGCCTTTCACATGATGCCACTCGATAAATGTAGGGTTCAATGGGAACTCCAAGGACATCTCTTCCAATTCTCCCACTTTATAGATGAGGAAATTGAGGTATTAAGATAGGAAGGGTTCTTGCCTCAGTCACCTGGGTGTTTTTGTGTAGTTGGCAAAAATAAAGGAAAATTGGTATTCTTGTCTATTGCTAGTGGAAATGTAAAATGGTGCAGCCATTTTGGAAAAGTGTCATAATTCCTAAAAAAACGGAGTTGCCATATGACCCAGTAATGCCACTCCTGGGTTTATACCCAAGAAAAATGAAAGCATATGTCCCCATAAAAATTGTTTGCCAGTCACTGTTCACAGCAGCATTAGTCACACTATTCAGAATGTGGAAACAATCCAGTTGATGAATAGAAAAATGAAGTGTCATATATCCACACAGTGGGATAAAAAGAAACAAAGTATTGATACATGCTACAACATGGATAACTTCTTGAAAGAATTATGCTCAAAGAAAAGTTATTCACAGAAGAGCAAATATTCATGAATCCATTTGTTGGAAATATCCAGAATAGGCAAATATATGGAGCTAGAAAGTTGATTCATTGTTACCGGAAGCTGAAGGTGATGGAGTAATGGAGTTGGGATATGACTGCTGATGAGTAAAGTTTTTTTGGGGGGTGATGAAAATATTCTAAAACTGATTGTGTTGATGACCACACATCTATGATGGGGGAGGGAGGAGCAGTATACTACTGAAATTGGGTGCAAATGGAACAGAACAGAAGCCTCCAGCCAACAAGCCAAGGGAAAAAAAAAACACGGCCCTTTTAAAATGTGGATTCTGTGCCCAGATTCTTTCAGATACTTACCACCTGTGCATAGCAGTTGCCAGTCAAATGTAATTTAACAACAGGGTTTCACTAACAAGGAAAATAAACCAGGAAAACAGAAAGTTGAACAGAAGTCCTAATGCCACAAATGGCCAGTTATCTTACTCCATCATCATTTTCAGTCCCAAAGTTCGCAAAGACACATGTCCAAGATGGTGCACTTTTTGCCCCTCCAAACCTAAGGCAGGCACTTTGCCAGTCTTTCTTTTTCCATCTTCTATCTCCAGCGTTCAATGCTGCTCAGCTTCTCCAAAGCTCTTCAAACTTTTTCAACAAATGCTGATGCAAAATCAGCTTTCCAAATCCCTGGCTATAACCAGGTACCAGCTCACTCTTCCATGGAGCTTCTGCCCAGCCTGGCCACGTGGGCTCCTCTTTACTGGCCTGCCATTCTTGCATCTCTCCCCAAAAGTCTGTATCCCAGTTTCTGCTCCTTTCTTTTTTTAATCCTTTTTCTTGCTCTTCCTCCCCTCCTGAAAACCAGAGGCTCCAATTTCCCACACACACGCACATTCTTCTGGTGATTCATTTTCTCTTCCCCACCAGGGCCTTGAAATAATAGCCCCAATGTACTAGATTCACATATTCACCAAGGCTACTCAAGATTTGCAGCAAAGTGAAAGAAGGAAGTACCATTATTCTCTGGTTAAGGCTATTCTTAATCTATGTTTTTCAGACACAGCTAATGGCAGCAATGCCTAAATTTTATGAACAAATAACACTGCCCATGTTGAGGTCATGGCTTCACTATGGTTATTAAAATCTCAACTTTGGAACTAGACTGCATCAGTACAGGTGGGGCGAGGCTAGCTTTGTTGTGCTGGGCAGAACTGTGCCTGACCTATCCATTTCTCAGGCTTCTGTTATCCTGAATCAGGTATAATAACATATATGCCATAATATTTAGGAATAGTTGTTAGGAAGATTAATGAATTAATCAGCTTAAAAGGTGCAGTACATCAGCTAATAAATGGTGGCTCCTGTTAGTGTTCTCCTAGTCCTGAGAACTAACTGCTTCCAGCTTAAGGGCAAGTTTGTATGTGGATAGCTTGCCCTGCCCTCATAGAGTTTAAGATACTTCCTAGTCCTTATAGACAAAGATAAGCCACCTACTTATAACTAACTATACTCTGTACTTTGATTAATTAACACTTCCCAGGGTTGGTGACATTTAAAGATTATGGGTTTTAAAGATGTGGTTACCTCTTGGAAAGGATAATGGTATGCAAACAAATTTAGTTAAACCTTTATAGTTGGAACCCCCTGGTGTTGCTGCCCAGCTGGCTGGCTGACTATGAGCCTAACATGGCTGACTTGCCTGGTGTGAATTCATTATAGATCCATCCATGCCTGTTTAAGTCAAAGGCATTTATTTGCCTTGGGAGTGTTCAGCCATGTGCCCATATATTCCCGATAGAAACAAGAAATCAATGCTTAGAAGCAATTGTATTTATTGTTATTAGCAAACTCTGAAGTTAGCAAGACTACTGAACACCAAATTAAAAGAACAGTAAAAAAATTAGTCACAAAAGATACTGTGTCACATTTAAGAGACATTAGGAGATCTAGCCCCACTTTAAAGAATCCCGCTGAGATTCTTGTCATCCTCATCTTCCCCCCTGCTCCCTTTCTCCTACAGCTTTACCTTTTTGCTCTTCTTTTGCTGTTGGAGCTCCAGGGCTCCTAATGGAAGCACTGCACAAATCATCACTAGGCATTTTAGAACTAGGGTGGACCATGACTTCTGAACTGCCCTTTGCTTTTGGTTAGAAAGCGAAGGATTGAGTTCTAAATGGCTTAATAAAATTAACGCATTGTGATGTCCTCCCTCTGCTCCAGTGCCTCTTTACATTGACAGAAGATAATATACTTCCTGCACAAACTTGAAGGGCTGATTACATGGCCAGCGTAGAAAGGGGAGTGGAGCTGTCAGGACTCCCCCGTAGCAACCATGCTTCATGTTTCCAGTCTAAGATTGTATTTGACATTTAATTTAGACTGGGTACCTAGATATAAAACTTTACCATGATAATAGTGATCAAAAACACCCAGACTTTAAGGGGCTCTTCTCTTGTCCCTCTTTTTCCTTTTCCTCTTAGTTCCACCTCTCATGCAGTTAGGAAATAAAACCTCAGTTTATTCAAGAAAAGGGGTGTCTTCTTTGATCTCTTAAGGTTTAAACCCACAGAATGCAGTTCATTATCTACCTCAGATTTATATATTGATGCTTATGTGTAAGAGAAACAACATCAGGGGAGGGAAGAGTACATGGGAGCATGATGCAAAAGTTGAGAACCATACCTCTCCACAGCGACTGCATGCAGCCAGGGGCAAGATGCATCTGGTCCCCAGCTGTGCCTTCCTTTCCCAGTCATCCAGTAATGACCATCTTCTTATTGCATGGCATTTGTTTTCTTCTAGAGCAAGTAAAATAGCCTATGAATTATGTGATTATAGTAGATATTTATATGAGGTATCTCAATTCCTAGGTCAGTCTGATTTGTTAAACATTGTAATTCCCATCCGAACAGGTGAAGAAACAGAGATTTAAATGTTTGAGTAACTTGTCCAAGTCCACAGGCCAAATGCTGTTAGTAAATGGCTTTTCTGCAGTTTCTATTTGGAATTATCAGTAGTTGGAGTTTTTAACCTTTAGAAGTGTTTGCGAATACTACACCAATATAGAGTTTGTTCAGACTTCCATGCCAGGAAATTATGATACACATTCCTTTTCTTTTGTGATGGAAGAGCACAGACATTGAAGTCAGATAACCTAAATCCACATATTAGTACATGCTACCTGGATCACTTTACTTGAACCTTAAATTTCATCTGTAAAATAGGAGTAATCATATTACATTTTTATTGAGTTGTCTGAAAGTGGAAACTTGTAAGAAAGACATAATATGAAATGAAGGGTGATTAGTCTCATGCCATTAGAGTTTCAAGCAGTCTGCAAAGGAGAGAAAATATGACAGGAAAGTTGTGGGATTAGGGACGACTACCCGTAGACAATGTGTAGGTGCTGAAGTGCAGAATATGACTTATTCTGCCTGTGCACTGGTGCTTTGTTTCTCTGTCATTGAACTGAGACTGTTTCTGATCTTATCAAACTAAAAAGTGCAGCCATTGTTCCCTGAGAGCTTGGCCTTTTACTGAAATTGAAGCAAGAGAACTTGGCCTTGACATCGTTACTCTTCGGTGCCTACCTAGTATGTGTGACATAGCCCTACCTCTATCCTTCTGGGAAACAAAAGGCATAGAATTTCTTTCCCTAAGAAAACTACTTGCTGACTGTTTTCTCTAAGAGCTCACTGGATACTACAAGAAGCCCATTCTTAAGTATCCATGGTTATTTATGAACGTAACGGTAGATTTATTCAAATCTACTGTTAGTGTCTACTGTTGACCCAGGATAGTTCTGTGGATTCCTTGTGTCTAAAGAGTACTAATTCTTTAAATGTTACTATTTTGTATAGTTTTCACAAAAACCTTATTTTACAAATAAACTTTCACCTTTCTAAGCTTCAGAAGCACAGTTAATGGAGCCACACATATCTCTTTCCCTCTATACAATAAACTCCACATACTTTACCACTATGACCTGTGGGAAGAAGCAAAGAAAATTCAGACAACTTGAGACTTGCATTTCAGTGTCCCTTCCTGAGTATTTGTGGTTCTGTGCTTTGTTTTTATGGTTTTGATAGCATTCAAATAGCTGTGATTTTGCCAGGAAGGTGTCTGGGTAGAGAATTGGAATGGAGATGTAGAAGTGATCCTGTTTTAAAATTGCCTTAGTCTCCTGCAGATAAAATAGACTTTGTATATTCAAATCTAAGAGACCTAAAAATCATATCACTAATGTTTGTTTAGTTGCCCCTTGAAAATTCAGTGTTAATTTCTGCCCCCCATTTCCTGCCCAATAATTCCTGAAGCACAGGCTAGCTTTCTAGTTCTATTGAAAAACAAGTGAAAAAGCAAGGTGGATTGGAAGTTCTCAGTCCTGTTACAGGTCCTGAGTGTCTCTGAGGACTCATTCTTCCACCTTCACAAGCCTACAAGGAGGTCACCCAGAATTATTTTTCTGTTCACTCAGGAAAAGTAGCTTCCACAAGTTTGTGATTGGATTTTTACTGCTACTCTGGGGTCAGGCATAGAGAGAAATATCTTCAGAGCAAGAAGAGTATAGATTCAAAGTGATGCCCTGGTAATGCTCTCTGGTGCATCCATTTAGTGCCATGACTGGGGTTACACATCAGGTTGTCATGGCAATAAGGCAGAAGCAACCAACAGCGTGAACACACATCCCTGGGAGAAGGTATTTGACAATGATGCTGCAATGACAGAGACACCTCCATCTCTCTCACTCGGGGCTGCTCGTCACAGGACTGGGCACACACAGTACTCCACTTCACCACTGATTAGCAAAAGCAATTCAGGTGTTTTTCAGGATTTTGTGAGTGTGAAGCCTCTAGCAAACACAGTCCTGAGTATACACTTTATGTCAGTGTATGTGTACTCACTTATGTACAAGGACATTCTATTTGTCTGTATGTAAGAAAGAACTAAGAAGGGGAGGAGATTCAGAGTAATATGCATATTAAAAGGTTATATGCAGGAAACTGTCAAAGAACAGTACATAACTTGGCTCAACTACCTAAGTTTATTGTTTCAAAAAAAAGCACTCTGGCAGAAACAGAGGAAGACTAGGGTATTCTGACTAAACTCCATGTTGTCAAAACTATCCTCACTTGAGCCTGGTAGGAGTTTAGGAGGTGGTTTTTTGGAGTACAGTGCCAGACTGAGCACTAGAGACCATAGAACAGACTTAATTTTGAGATTCCCATGTGACCATTTCCATGGACTTGGCTTAATGGGGGCCCTGTGCTGTGAGTGAAGACAACTTGCATTATCTGAAAAGCTCCATTTCCTGCTCTCATTTTTCTACTTTAGAATAGTTATAGTTCAGAAGAGGAAAAGGGACTAAAGATGGCCTATTTGACTTTGAGACAAGTAGAATCTTCATATTCATTGCAATGAGTAAACAAAATTTTAAGTCATTTTTAGAGTAGGCTGCTTTAAACCTTGCAGGAAATTTGGCTGATACAAGAAGTATTTCTGATATCTCCATCAATGTAGACTTGGGTGTTTTTCTTTTGTGTAGCTTCCTGTTCCTGACCTGGCCTATCTTATCAATTCATATCAGCAGTTCTTTTCTGGAGCAAACCTATCTTAGTCTGTGTTGCTTTGTAGCTAATATGCTTGTTTTTATAATTAGCCTATAATAGAAAAATTAAGGAGCAAGACGTCCCCCTTCAGATGTACCTTCTATACTCCAAGAGTGGGGGGGACGACCGGAGGAGGGGGGATGACGGACACGGGGGACATGACACTACCATCCCATTGGGGACAGCCACCAATAAACTGAAACAGGCAGAACAGGATCATCAAAAGGCAGTACATTGTCACAGAATATGCACTCCTAGGTCAGAGGAGAGCTGGTTTCTAAACCTGTCCTTTTTTAGTGTAAATCTCTGAGCCTTTTTGTCCACAAAAAAAAAAAAGCTGGTTGAACTCAGCTCTAATGAGGACAATCAGATGCTCACTAATTACTTCTGGCCATTCACAAATAGGCTGCCATTTGTTTCAAATTACAAGGAAGGCTCCTTTCAGTAATTTTAGTAAATGCTTTGTTTAAGTAATAACAGCTTCCCCTCCAAATGCAGCTATACCAAAGATAGACCACTTGTTAATATCTAGGACCTTAAGGCTTTATCTACTTGGAGGCCCATCAAAGGGAGAAAGCTCCTTTCAGGTTTCCTTTGTGTAAAGGACTCTAGTCCTTCAGGTGATATTCTCCTGGAGACTACTATCCATACCCCAGGAAGTACTCTGAGAAGGAAGCAGAGACTTTTCTTTTAACCAGAGTAGTTCTACTTTTGACTCGATTATATTTTGAGGTTTCACATTTAAATTTTGTTTAGGCCATCGCCTTTAAAAGGTTTGGCAATTACTAGTAAATGTCATATAAAAGGAACCTTTTGTATCACATATCTCATTATTGTGTAATATACCTAGCTCTGGATGCCTGTGTAGTATCTTCTCTTTTTATGTAAATCTGCATCTAACACAATCAAGAGTCTAAGACTATGGCTTTCACCTTTGGAGAGCTGAAGGACAGAAACTGAAGAAGGTCTCAAAAACTTACTCAGAAATGATGTCAGTGGCTCCTAGGTAGCAGGTGCTAATTGATGCGAAAACTTGGCTGCTCATGAAGAACTGTCATGTTTTCAGAGGAATGAAGTTTTGATGATGAGGAGAAACAGTGGAATATGAAAGGGAACTTCAAAACTTTATCACAGGAGCCATTCAACCTGCCAACATTCTCACTCTCCAGGGACTATCTCTTTGGGACTCTGAATTTGAATGAATGCCAGAAATTTGGGTTCAGAAAAATCCAAGTAGACCCATAAGTTTGGTCTTATCATTTTGAGCTAGGATGGAAAATTCTTGTTTGTTAATTAGGGAGATTAATGGGAGATTTTTCTGCTTTCTAATTTTCATTTGCCACCTACTCTATGAAAAGTGTCATTTTGAACGACCTGTGTAAAGCAATGGGAAATGGATAATTTGATTTTCAAAAGCCATGATTTATTCTAGTAAAGTCTGGTATACTCCTTATCTGACTATCATGTCACCTCCCTGTCTTCAGACCACATCTATAGTGAGGTCTAATAAAATAGGTTGCCAGTCAGTTTTGATTATGCGCTCCATTTTTGTTACTTAGAACTTTTCAGAAAATTTCTTCTCCGAGCATTCTGAGAAGTTTCAGAAAAGTTTATCCCTGTACTTAAACTTCCAGGGTTTATAGTACAAGAGAAGATACTAGATGGTAGACTTTTATTCCAAGGTTAGAGATCCATCAATCACTGATTACCATAAAGCATGACATCCTCAAAATACACATACTCAAAAAAAGGAATTACATAAATAAACATAGATCACAGTTTTCAATCTGATGTGGAATTTACAGGAACGTTAAAAACATTTAACACTCCCTTTCTCCTTTTCTTTAGCACCAGGGAGAGTATCTGCAGAGCATATGAATTCCTAAGAGCTGTGTCACCTCATCACTTGATATGGAAGTGGCTACAAATCACACCAGCTTTATTTTATACTGAGATTCTAGTGGCAGAGTTACAGAAGCTGCTTAAAGTTGTAAGTCTCTTTCAGTTTTCAAAAGCCTAATCAAATGTGGGTTCATCTTGCCCTCTCTTTTGTCCTTTACTTCTTCTGTCTCTTTTCTCAGGTTTTCCAAGTTTGATTACCCTTGTGAAAAGAGCACCAGGTTGGAAATAAAGAGATTGGAATTTTCTGTATTTCCTACAAGTTTGCAACTGTATCCATTTCCTTACCTATACAACCTAACTATAAATAAATCTATTCATTTAAATAGCAGGTACTTTCCTAATTAGGTAGAAAATTCTCTCTTGGCCTGTCTCCTTTTTGTCTGCTGGTCTTCTCTGTTCTCTACCACAGCTATTCAATATGCATGGTTGCTCAAAACTACTCATAAAATAAACGTGATTATGAGGAAATATCTACTAAGTGTGGTTACTGACAAGATATGGCGTTTATAGGTTTCTTATTTTTGGAGTTGCTCACTTCGTTTGCCTTTCTGATGCCCTAGTGAAATATAGAGTACAGTCATTTTTTATTTGGTCCACACAGTTGTAGCAAAATAAAACAATATCTTTTCAACCATTAGCAAAAATGTAAAGACTTGATGTTACCCAATATTAGTAAAGGCATAGTGAAATGCTTACTTTCACATATTGTTGTGTGGATAATTGGTACATCTATCTTAGAGTCAGTTTGGTAGTATCATCAGTATTTTTCAGTTATATGAGTCAGTGATTCCAAAGGTCTTCAAAGAAATTCATGCGTAAATACTAAGAGGTATACCCAAGGACAGTCATTGCTATATTGCTTATAATAGCAAAAATTTAGAAGTTGCCTATATTTTCATTAGGGAGGACAATATTTAATGGATGTCTTTATCCATTTTTATATGTGTATGCATATCTATATATTCATATTATATGTATATTTAAAGTAACACAAAGAATGAAATTATCTGTATGTACTAACATATTTTAGGGGGAAAAGCAAGACATGGAACCATATGCTCACTATGATCCATTTGTATAAAAACAACATAATTGTCTATATACAAAAATTGCATAACTATATAGACAAATGACTACAAGTATAAATATAAAACTGTTAATAGTAATTAGCTTTTGAAGAAGAAAATGATGTACTGCAATGGAGAAAGAAGAGGAATTTCATTTTTGTGTGCCACAGATTCATCTATCAGATTTTTAAAAAGCAGTCATGTATGACTGATGTAAAAATGGCATAAGGAAAAGCAAAAAGGAAGAATTTCTAAAGCATGGAAGAGGCAAAAATATTTAACAGGAAATTCATTAAAGATATTAGGGGGACATATTTAGAGAATATTCTCAAAACTTCAGGATCAGTTAGGAACCATGGTTTATATTTGACCAGGACTACCTGCAACTAAGAGTAACAATCCTACCCTTCCATTTCCTGATGTGGGCAACTTGCTTTTACTTCTCTGCATTTTCCAGGTAACTCAGGATCAGATGAAAGTGTTTATACAGCAGAAATTTAAGAAAGTTCAAAAAGTGATTGCTGAAGAAGAGCAGAAGGCCCTTCATTTAGTGGACATCCAGAAAGCAATGGCTATAGCTCATGTAACTAAGATCTTGGCCAACATCCAGTCCCCACATGGATAGATTGATGACCCAGATGGCCCAAGCAAAGGAACAACTTGATACCTCTAATGAGTCAGGTGAGCCAAAGGATGAGGTAAAAGAAAATGCCTACAATTATTAGTAATAGGAGAAATAAAAACTAACTGCCAAGTTTGTTAACTCTGGACAAGTTCCCTAACTGCAATCACTGAATGAATAATATGTGAATGAATCGGAAGCTAAATAAGTTATAAATGTTTATAGACTAGTGAACAAACCAGTCTGGCAAGATTGGCTGCTAAGACCTATATTCAGTATCTGACCCTGGTAAAATATCTGTTTTCCATAACTTACAGGAGTATAGTCAGTGGGGCAAACACTCGTCACAGTTAAAGAAGCCAGAAGTCAGTGCCAGCGAAGAGGTCAGGGCAGATCCTATGTTGTAAAATGAGCTTATGAATAAGGTTATCATAGGAATGAGAACGGGGCTGACTGAAAATGTCAGGATTTGGAACATAAAGCAGGACAGAATGAAAGATTTGGGACTGATACACTATGGGACTGATACCGTGAATAGTGAAAAGATGCCTCAGGCTGTTTTTTATTTGGAGCCAAAAGCATAAATTAGGACTATGAATGTTGGATTAAGAGAGGCATGGGGGCCAGTGCACTATAAGAATATATATATAAAAAAAAAAGATGAGTCTGAATGAAAGACACAAGAAAGATATAGAATCCCTATGAAACTCTTCCCCACGCTTGCTTTGGGATAGTGATCATTGTTCTGAAAAGAACTGCATACCTGCAAGTAGCAGAAATGGATGATCATAAAGCAAAATCCTGTGCCCCATTTATGTCCTTTTCCCCTTCTTCCTAGCTGTTAGGTTGTTAACAATTCAGAGAGAGTACATTAAAGACCATCTTTTTTTTCTAAACAGTGTCCTAGACAATTGCATGGTATTTTGCACACATTTTCTATTTTATTTACAGCATCTAGCTATCCTTGGAGATAAGAGTGTAGATCTCCCTGTGTAGACAAGGAAACTGAACCTTGGAAAACTTAAGTAAATTGCCAAAAGCCTCACCGCTAGAACTGGTCAACCAGAACTGAAGCCATATTCCTGTAACTCAAAAAGACATCTCTAATTATTGTATAAAAATTGGTGACTGTGATGAAGGTGTGCCCCAAATCATAGAGAAAACTTTGGGTGCTTCTTCCCATAAGGTTCTACTAGACAATTATATTTTAACATCCAAAGATAATTGAAAAGTTGTGTGAAGGTTTAATTGTGTCATTGATAGTTGTGTAATGCATATTAAATTTAAATTATTACTTTTTTCTTGCTAGTGAATAGTTCCCATAAGACATTTTAGGCAAATGCAAAGACCGTCCACCATCCCTATACCCTCTTTCCACCACTCAACTCCCGAGTTCTGTCAAGAGAGTAGAAGTTATTAGCACCCTTACTGCTGTTTCAAATCCTTAATAGTCTGCTAAAATTGCCCTTCTTACTTAACCTCCAGGGTCTAACCTAGTTCTCATCACCTTTCTCCTGCAGCCGTTCTGTCCTGACAGTCTTTCTTTGCCTAAGCTGTATTTCGAGCTCCCCCACTCTCCACCCATGACATTGCAGGTACATATCCATCCTCTGGCTTCCCAGAGCCCAGCATTCCTTAAACACACATTTAAGCCTTTGTGCTTGCTCATACAGGGTCTTTCCCCTTTTCTTCTGTTGTCGACCAGGGGAAGTCCTGCTTCTCTCTCAGGTGCAGTAATAAATGTCATCTTCCCCGGGCAGCTTTCCCCACCATGTCCGAGAGCTCCTCAACCGTGTCTAGGGCATTCCTTCTCAGTCACAGCACACTGTTCCTGTCTCTGGCAGAGCCCTGGCTCCATTCAGTCCCCATTCATTTTCTATCCTTGTCTGTGTTGCCTGCTTCTGAATGGGAACACCTCCAAGTTTAGGTCATTCAGGTTATTTATCTCTCACCCCCTGCACCTACATATAGAGCTTCTTAATGAATCATACCAAACTGTTACTAATCTTGAGAGTGTTTATTAAGTGCATTCTATGTTTTATACACTCTGCTTGACATTTATACCATTATTTAATTTTCATCTTCTAATTTTAGCAGGGACAGTTACCCACATTTCGCAAGTTAAGAATTAAGAGAATCAGACTAACTTGGTCATGGTAACACAGCAAGCAAAGACAGAGTGAAGATTTACACCCAGAGTATCTGACACATTCTCCTATATACTGTTAGGAATAACCAATCAAGGGGAAAAAGAGTTGGGGAGTTAGCATGAGTAGGAGACACATTCTCCATGGTGAACAACCCTCAATGGCTAAAGAGGAGGCTGTGAAAGATACATTGTCAACAAGAGGATGACTGAGGTCTTGGAAAAGGCTTAAAATTGTTGTTAGGTCTCTGGAATCTGGTGCAATCACTCATAAAATTAGGTTCAGAGAATGCTGTATCTGGAAACGTAACCTTTACATGTTATTTTAGCAAGAATGAATGAGAAAAGGGAAAACTGTTGTTTGGTGAAAGAATAATGTGGATCATCTAATGCTAGAACTGTCCTTTTGCAAAGGAGAAAACCAACATCCTACTTAATTAATTTGCCCAAGTGCACATACTTAGTAAATGAACAGAACTTGAACTAGAATTCCAGTTTCCTAAGTCCCAGGGCAGCGCCCTTTCTACCATAGTGTGCTGCTGTGTGTTAGAGCTGCTGTGTTCATGTTGGGCGAACGATTGCTAGACCAAGGCACAGATGCATCTTTGAGAGTAACAGCTTGATGCTTTTGGAGCTGGTCAGTTTTTGCCCAAGAACCTGCTGCTATTTTGGTTTCCCGGTTTGTTCAGAACTAAATACTGCCAACCATACAAATAAAAAGGCAAGGCTATTATTTAGACCTCCTAGGTCTGTGCATTCACTTCTTTGCTTGCAAGGGCAAATTATCAGTTCATCTCTGCTGGGCAGATTGAACACAGGATTATATCATCCCTTGTCTTAGCATTTAGACATCTTCTGTTTTGTCTCTGTTGAAATAAATACAGGAGCCTTGCTTTCAGGCTGGGAGAGAAGAGGGAAATGAAAGAATCTAAATCAGACTCTACCAATGCTGATTTCTGATGTTCTTTCTTTCAGTTTGTTTTTTAGGGTGACGAAGATGGTCCCAGGTAAGACCATATTATTGTTGCTCTCTGTTCACAGAATTGAAATAGAGTGACATCTGTGGCCTTTTAATGCTCGGTGAAATATGGACAGCCCAGCAATGGCACAGAAAAGGGATCTCCATCTTAAGCCAGGGCTTTGAAGATTTTATTTTCTAAGACTCCCATCTCCTTCTCCATCTATGTCATTTCCTGCCTGTAACCTTCAGATAAAGGTAGACCTTAAAGTATGTAATAACAGTAACTTTGCTTTATTCTTTAGCACATTCAGAATACCTTGTTAAGAGTAGGTACTACATTTGAATGATAATTAGGCTATCAGGTGGACTGACTAGATAAACTTTTCCATTGTTCTTCCTTGATTGGAATTGGATTGCTTTTTTAAAAATGGCCTGGGGATCCAGTATTCTTTATTTCTCACCACAGCATCTTTGTGTCTGACTCAAGACATCAGTACAGTGAATCCTAGGTCACAGGTGTACAAAACTGTTTAGGAAAAAGAAATTGTTCCTTTGTGTTTCTGTATCACTAGATGTAATTTGAAAATGCATTTTATTGTGGCCTCAGCCTTACAGTGAAGCTGCAAATGAGGAAATTACCATTTCTGTCATTCTGTTCAGGCAGTGTGAAGAGGCAACAGGAGTCGCTTCACTGTGCCAGTAACACAGTCCAGGGGCATTTGTACAAAAATGCAGTGTCCGGATGGATCCACTGTCACTTAGGATCAGGGACTGTTGAGGCTGGAAGGCAGCAGGAAGGTCATTCCAGCTATTGCTATTTAAACTCTAGTTTCAGTCAAAGCACTAGGTACTCTTTTGAATGGGCTTGAAGTAGAGCCCCAGTGTACAAAGAACAATTTTTCTCTGTATAAAACTGGGGCATATCCGTTGGTAAAACTTTGTTTTCATTATAGTAGACCCCGAAGGACTTCTGCAGAAATCTAGGGTTCCTCAGAACCCAGTTTGAAAATAATTTATACTTCACGTTTCTCATTGAAAGAAGCTAAATTAGTGGTTAAGGGTTACCTTAGGGAGGCAGGATTCAGTCCTTTTGGTTTTATTTACAAACCAACAAAACCAGCTCTTTTTTTGCCTTCTCCCTCTCCTCCTTTATTGCCAACTGTTAACCTACATCTGCATCTCCTGGTGCTTCCCTCCCTAGGGAGCTGTAGCTCTCAGCCCAGATCCAGCTTCTTGCCCACTTTGGCTAATACCATATGCTCTGCTTTAAAACTGCAGAGCCTCAGAGAATCCCATCAAACCTTATCTTTCAGGCATTCCCAGTTACAGGTTTCTATGTGTTCATCTTCCTTCCTTCCCTTCTTCTCTCTTTTCCTCCTCCCTTCTCCCTTTTCTTCCTGCCCTTCCTTTTCTTATGAACCTTCTGTAATAACACTGTGCTTTTATTTCCTTGGTATATAATGGTAAATAAACCAAATACGATTATCATGGTAAATAAACCAAATACGATTATCATGGTAAATAAACCAAACACGATCCCTGCTCTCTGGGTCCCAAGTCTAGTGGGAGAGCCAAACATTTAATGTAGCTCTAACACTGGGGTGTGGGTGGAATATGGTGGTGGTGGGAGATGCTGTGACTAGGGACCTTTAAGCAGCTCCAGGATAGGCTGCTGCATCAGTCTTGGAGGATAAGTGGAGGCTTACCAGGAAATGTTATATGGAGGGAAAGGTTTGCCAGATACAAAGGCAGGAAAAGAGCAAAGGTCAGGGCAGTTCTTGCTAGAGGGAACAACTTGTTTAAAAACTCCAAACAACAGAATGAAGAACACAGTCCAAATCATCTAGGATTCTGTAAACCTAAAGATATTAAACCCTATCATGCAGGCAGTGAGTGAGCATTAAAGAATTTTGAACAGAAACTTGAGTAAATTTACATTGTGGAAGTCTCCCCTGACTGTGTGGAAAATGAACTGGCAGTGGGTCAACAGGAAAAGATGGGAAACTATGTAGACCAGGCTAGAGATGATAGGAGCCTAGGTCAGTACCTTCTCTGGTTATCAATCATGGTCTCAACATTTTGCACAGTGCTTTGGTTAGACTCACTCTTTAATTAGCTCCTTAGCACTTTATCTCTTCCACACTCAAAACTTGCTCTAGTTCTTAAAATGCAGTCCAGTCCATGTCTAGACCTTGTTCTTTCCCAGAAAGAGACTACAAAGAAAACACCTTCGCAGGTGTAATGTGCAGGCTCTATAAGGTGGAAATGACATTTCTGTCTTGAGAAAGTCTGAGTAGGACAAACACATTTAGCTTGTGAAGATCTGGCTATATTCCAGGATCTCTTTGATGAGAAGAATAAAGACCTCATGGAGAGATTACCTGCCTTCAGAGATCCTATTCAGTGTGTGATAGGGGCATTAAAGTTTAATTGCAAATACCTTCATGTCATTTTGATAAGATAGTGGTGAAGCTAGTTTCTTTACTAACAATCTAGATGTCAAGCTGTCTCCCCTAAGCTAGGCTGCCATGGATGTCAGTAGGGATTCTGTTGGACTGGGATTTAACAGAACCCTTTTTTGGTACAATGAGCATTTGAAGAGCATGTTCCAGTTGGCAGAAAGAGGAGAGACGAGTCAAATTTTCTTTTTAACCTTTAAATTCATACTTGTTGATTCCATTCAGTTTGTTTGTGTTGAACCACCCAAACAAATTGTGTTGGCTCAATTTATTCCAATTAACACTCCGGGGCAGATTGTCTTTGATCTAAAATTTCTCTCGTTTATGATATACACTTTACCATCTCAGTAAGCTGAACAGTATTTTGTTCCCAAGACTGCTGTGTGGCTGACAGCATTAAATGTGAGTTTGATGTATCACAGAAACAGAAAGAGAGTGAACTTGGTCTTTATACTCTAGGGAAGGAAAAGCAGTGAGTCTACATATCCAGGATTCCATGGCCTGGATTCTTCCACCTGTGCCTCCTTTGCTGGTTGTCTTTCCATGAGGCTACTTCCCACTGTCTACATTGAGGTCCAGAGAGAATTGGATTCTGACACCCTTCAGAACAGCGGGAACAAAGGAAAATTCCTATCCTACTGAGACGTTTGTGATTCATTTACCCACTTCCCTTCTTACCAGCTGAAGTCTCCCTGCCTTCTTTTCAGTGTTAACTTCTCAAGCTTTTTGACATGAGATGGCCAAATTTGTGCTTTTGGTCATGTCTATGCCTTGCCCTGGATTTTATTATGTAGTTGTTCTGCTAGTTAACAAGAATAATAGTTATTAACTATTACACTAACAATAATAATCATGGCTGCCATTTACTGAGGTTTCCTATGTACAGTGTGCGTTTTTTAAAAAAAAAATTTATTTTGTAATTTCCATACAATATTAGTCATGTTTGTATGGTTGTCGTTCCCCTTAGCTATGGCCTTCCCCTCAATATTGTACCCCTATCTCCCCCTCAACTCCCCCTTTTCCCTTTCAGTCACTCCAACTCCTCATGCTGCAAGTCATTGGTCTCTGTTTGACCCTCTGGCCGATTGTTCCTCTGGAACCATTAATGTCCCATTTTCCTGGGTGCAGACTTACACTCCTGGACAACAGAAGACCAGGCTGCTCGGATCTCCAGGAGTAACTGAGGCGGATATTCAGTCCTGTACAGTGTTTTATATTCATCTCAATCTTTATGTAAATCTTATGTTGTCACTCCACTCAGAAGATGAGGGAATTAATGCACAGAAGGATGAGCTTGCCTCAGAGATCACACAGCTCAGCAGCAGAGCTAGTAGGACTTGAGTCCAGTCTGGTCTTAGCACTCATACCTCATTTCAGACTACCACTGAGATCAGGGCACTCTTCTCTGAGAGCCTGAGTGAAGCCCTAAAGCAGACACACACTCTTCAGAGCATCACTTGGTCTTGTGCCTCTAATCTAAGCACTTTTAATTGCTTTGACAGTGAATTTCTATGACCTCTTTTCCTATAAGCTACTTCTCTCATTAACCTCTCTTATTATAAAAAGCTATCCTTTCATCTCATCCTTACTCACTGTCCTCTGAGGGTCAACAGCAAAGGGACCCTTATAAATTTCCCAGAAAACAGCCAGTATAGCCACCCAGGGTCCCTCCATTGCCCCTCTGCTAGTTTATCCTTCATATTCAGAGATGGTCAGGATTCCTGGAGGGCATGAAGGAACTAAAGTCCTAATATGTAAAACATGTGTATTAACCACTGTGGAGTCATATTTAAAGCGGGTGTCTTTGAAGCCCAGAGTGGTTTTTTTTTTCTTCCCCCAAGCCAAAAAAAAAAGCAATTTACACTTTTGGCAGCAATTTTCTGTCTTCTCTATGCTATTATGGGAGATCTTGTGTTCACTCCCTTACAGATTGGCTCCCTCTCTACTCCTGCCAGAGCCTGCTGAGAAGTAATATATATTCCAGGAGAGGGGGTGGTGGTAGGATCTGCTCCCTGGAAAGCTGTTATGTAGTGGGAGGAAGTCAGAGGGAAGGACACTTAAACTCTTGTGTTCAGAGGAAAAGTGAACAAGATCAGTATTAAATTTTGATTTGCTATTGAGATTTTCTGTGATTTCTTTTCAACAACAAGGAAAATGCCTTTCTAAAGTAACAGCCATACTTGGAACTTCTATAGAATTTTCCTCCTCAAAGCTGGCTCTTATTCAGATAAAAGGCTCCTACTGAGATCGGTATGAAGCTGACCTATGCTGATTATTGTGTGGTCAAACAGGCAGTATGTTCTGAAGGAGTAGGGGCTCAGGGAGAGTCAGCAGACCCACCTTCTATTCTTGCTCTGCCTGTGACTGACTGGGTGACCTTGGGCAAATCATTTAATCTCTTTGCACTCCATTTTTATTTCTCTGTAAATATTAGTCTTTTTCCCTACTCTCTGGGTTAATCAGTTTTTTTTTAGAGATATTTGTGTGGGAGTATATACTCATATGTTAGATATGGAGAGGAAAGAAACTGTTTATAGATTTTATAGTTTGGTATGTTTTTTTAATCTTCTCAATTTTGTTTCTTTAAACTCTTCTCGGGACTGACTGCTATATACTTTTTTCTCTCTAAAGTAATAACTGTGTGTTTAGAGATGGCATTTCTCTTCCTCAGGTCTTAGTTTGTAGACATAAGCAGGATTAAGTCAGTGAGACATTTAGGTTTCTTATGTCCCCTGACAGCAATTCATGGTTTTGATTTTGCGTTATCTTCATTTCAGATGGCATTACTAGAAACCAAAGAAAATGACTTTGATAGTTGTGTCTTGGAATGAAACTATAAGAATGGGGTTCCACCATCTAAGTTGGCCTTCAGTATGGAGAGTTTCTTACTGGTCATGTTTCCTTGTTGTGGAGCCTGAACAGATATGGTTTTCCCCTTTGATATCAATTATTTATCCTCTAGTCACCTGGTAAAGGATGAAACCATGCTATGCATTGTGCTGCCTATCTTTAGTAAAAGAAACCCTCCTTGCTTAAGTCACCAAGTTTCAGATGTTTGCACACAACAGTCACAACTTTATTTTATTTTGTGCTTATTGGTATAAACCAGAGAATCCATTCATAGCCAGAAAAGTCAGCTGAGGTGCTTCTGGTTTATTACATTGGAAATGCTGGCTAGGTGAAGCCTATTCTAGCATCCATCTGCCTGCCTGTTCTGGCTTCTTTGTACTGGAAAAAAAGATCCCCATAGAAAGGGGCATAGATGTCATTTTGCATGATATGCTTTCATTCTAATCAACTTCTCTTTGACATTCAGTACAATAGTTATGATGCTTGGCAGGCTAATCTGTTTATATCTTTGACATCAGAATAACATTATCAAAATAACATTTACCTCTGCTAGCTCTGTACCCTAATCTTTTAAGCACCACACCTACCATCAGATTACCTGTAATCCTCTATTATAGTCCATTAGGCTCCAGTCCCTCTTTGGTCCCTTCCCTAGATAGAACCCCAGCTCATCCCCCCAGCTTCAGTTCTCAGTCCCATTTCTAGGGGGTTTTTTGTATTTATGCTTCTTTGTCTTGCTTCTCTGATCCCACATATGAGTGAAATATTCCAGTATCTGTCTTTCTCCTTCTGACTTATTTCTCTTAGCATAACCCCTTCCAGTTCCATCCATGATGGCACAAATTTTGAGATTTCATCTTTTTTTTTATGACTTAGTATATGAATACCACATCTTCTCAATCCACTCATCTGCCATTGGGCACTTAGGTTGCGTCCATAGTTTGCCAGTTATAAACACTACCATAGGCATGTGTCAATCTCTTTGAGTTAGTGTTTTTCCATCTTTCAGGTAGATACCTAGGAATGGAATTGCTGAATCATAAAGTAGATCTATTTTAAAAAATTGAGAAATCTTCATACTGTTTTCTGTAGGAACTGGACAAATCTACCTTCCCCTCAGTGTTGTACAGGGGTTCCTTTTTCTCCATATCATCACCTACTCACATGGTTTCAAAAGTATGGGTCATTCTCATAGGAGCGAGGTGGTACTTCATTGTAGTTTGGATTTGCATTTCCCTGTTGATAAGTGATGATGAACATTTTTTCATGTGCCTGATAACCATCTGTATGTCTTCTTTGGAGAAATGTCTGTCTAGTTCTTCTGCCCATTTTGGGACTGAGAATTTGTTTTTTTGTTGAGTTGTATAAATTCATTGTAGAAATTGAATATTAGCAGCTTATTGGCTGTGTGACAGGCAGATATTTTCTTCCATTTAGTAGGGTGTCTTTTTTAAAAAAATTATTTATTATTTATTTTATTTTGCATCATTATCTATCCTGGGGTTCTCCTACCATCTTATCACCTGTGAACCATCATCTTAATCTTTTGTGCCCCTCCCACCCCTGGTTTTCCCTCCTCCCCTTCTCATGCTCTATGCCTCAGTTTTGCTAAAATTGGTTTTAAATTTTTCTTGTCTGTTTTCCCTTTGTGCCTCATATAAGTGAGAACATCCAGTATTTCTCTTTTTTCTTTCTGGCTTATTTCCACTAACATGATTCCTTCTAGCTTCATCCATATTGCCACAAATAACATAAGTTTGTCTTTTTTGGTTGATGAATAGTGTTCCATTGTATACATATACCACAGCTTTCTGTATCATTTGTTTATTTAGGGGCATTTGGGTTGCTTCCATATCCTGGCTGTTGTAAATAGCACTGCAATAAACATCCTGGTACAGGTATCTTTTTGGATTAGAGTTTTTGTAACTATCTTTTTATTTTTATGATAGTTTTTTTCACCATGCAGAAGCTTTAGTTTGATATAATTTCATTTATTTTTGCTTTTGTTTCCCTTGCTGTTGGAGTTAAGTCCCCCCAAACATCCTTGAAGTCAAGATTATAGAGCCTTTTGCCTATGTTTTCTTCTATGAAATTTATGGTTTAAAACATTACAAACTTTTAATCCATTTTGAGTACTTTTTGTAGATGGTGTGAGATGGTGGTCTGTTTTAATTCGTAACATGTGGTTATTCAGTTTTTCCAACACCATTTGTTGAAAAATCTTTTCATTTTATGCTCTGGGCTCCTTTGTCATAAATTAACTGTCTGTATACGTGTGGATTTATTTCTGGGCTCTAATTCTATTCCATTGGTCAGTGTGTTATGTATTCTGATGCCATACTATTGAGATTACTGTAATTTTATAGTATAATTGGAAGTTTGGGAGTGTGATGACCTTCATTTTTCTTTTTTTGTCAGGATTCCTTTAGTTTTTCAGGGTTCTTGTGGTTTCCTAAAAACTTCAGTAGTGTTTGTTCTGTTTTTTTGAAGAATGCCATTGAAACTTTGATAGGGTTTGCATTGAATCTATATATTGAGTAAGATGGTTATTTTAATAACAATACTGATTCTTCCAACTCAAAGCAAGGAGTATCTTTTTTTCTTATATTGTCTTCTATTTCTTTTAATAATGTATTATAGTTTTTTCTGTACAATTCTTTTATCTCCTTGGGTTAGTTTATTCCTAGGCATGTAATTCATTTTTTATGGGATTCTTTTCTTGATTTCTTTATCTTCTGATTTGCTTTTTGCATATAGGAATGCAACAGTTTTTTGCATATTGATTTTAGAGCCGGATTCTTCACAGTACTGATTGATTCTACTGGTACTTTAGTGGAGTTTTTAGGATTTCCATCTATGTTCTTATGTCATCTCCAAATACTTTCACTTCTTCATCAGTTTGGATTCCTTATATATATTTATTTTTATAACTTTTTCTAGCTAGAACTTCTACTACTGTGTTGATATTTGGGGTGAAGTTAACATACTTGTCTTGTACCACATCTTAGAGAAAAAACTTTTAGTTTCTCACCATTAAAAAACATGTTAAATGTGGATTTCTCACATACTGCCATTTTTGTTTTTGTTGTTTTGTTTTGCCTCTGTCATGATTTTTATTTATGTGTAAATATGTATTTTTTTACATCATTGTCTACCCCAAAGTTCTCCCACCACCCCATAACCCATGAACCAACATCGTGATCTCTTACGCCCATCCCTCCCCCATTATCTCTTCCCTCTCTCTTGTTCTGTGCTTCAATTCTGCTGGCAGTTAGTTTTAAATTGCCCTTGTCTATTTGTTTGCTTGTTTTCCCTATGTTCCTCATATAAGTGAGACCATCCAGTATTTCTCTCTTTCTGTCTTATTTTGCTAACATGATTCCTCTACCTCCATCCATGTTGCTGTGAATGACATAAGTTTGTCTTCTTTGATTGATGAATAATATTCCATTGTGTGCATACACCACAACTTTCAGATCAGTTCATCTGTTTGGGGGCATTTGGGTTGTTTCCATATACTGGTTATTGTAAATAGTTGCTGTAATAAATATCCGAGTACAGGTGTCCTTTTGAATTAGTATTTTTGCATCCTATGGGTAGATTCCCAGGAGTGAAATTGCTGGATCGAATGGTAGTTCCATTTTCAGTTGTTTGAGGGTTTTCCAAGCAGCTTTCCATTGTGGCTGAACCAGTTTGCATTCCCACTAGCAGTGTAAAAGTGTTCCTTTCTCTCCACATCCATGCTAGAACTTGTTGCCCCCCCCTTTTTTTTTTTTTGATTTGGGCCATTTTTTTTTTTTTTTTTTTTTTGAGACTAGGTCTCGCTATTTTTGCCCGTGGAACTGCAGGCTCTTGTTGCCCGGGGTACCACGGACTCAAGCCATCCCCAGCCTCAGCTTCCCAGGTAGCTGGGATGACAGGCGCACGCCACCACGCCCAGCTTTTTTTTTTTTTGGAACTAGGTCTCGCTACGGGCCCCAGGCGGGACTTGAACCGCGATCCCTAGCCCCGGCCGCTTCATAGGCTGAAGCTTACAAGCACGAGCCACCGTGCCCGGCGATATGGGCCATTCTTACTGGTGTTAGATGATATCTCAGTGTGTCTTTTTGATTTGTATTTTCCTGATTATTAGTGATGTGGAACATTTTTTCACTTACCTAATTAGACATATGGCCGTTGAGGTTTGTTCTTTCTGACCCATTTTTAAAGAGTTTTTGTAGTAAATTCTTATTGAATCTTGTCAAATGCTAACCTGCATCTGTTGAACTGGTCATATGATTCTCATCTTTCCTTTTGTTGAATTACATTATGAACTACATTTTCTTGAATTACAATTTGGTGAATTACGTTGACTTGTGGACACTGAGTCATCTTTGCACCCATGGACTACATCACTTGTGATCTTTTTATTGCATGATTGAGTTTCATTTGCTAAGATCTTGCTGGGAGTTTTATATCTATGTTCATCAGAGACATTGTTCTGTGTTTATCTTTTTTTGTGTGATGTTCATGTCTGCTATTGGTATTAGAATGATACGGGCCTCATAAAATATGCTTAGAAGCCATCTTCCTCTTCAATTGCTCCAAGAGTTGAAAAGATATTAGTTTGTCTTTGAAGGCCTGGTAGTATTTATTAGTGTGAAATCACTTGCTCCTATGCTTTTGTTTTTTGGGGAGACTTTTGATTACTGTTTAAAGTTCCCTGCTTATAAATCCTTTCAAGTTATTTTGTGACTTCCAGATTCAGTCTCAGATGGTTATGTGATTCTAAGTATTTGTCTATTTCTCCTAAAGCATCCAATTTAATGTTATAAAGATATTCATAGTGATCTCTTATGATTTTGCAGAGAAATTCTTTCATTGATTTCTTTTCAAACATTTTTGGATATCCCTGTCCTACTAAGGCCCCACATTAGACCTCAGGGTTATGAAGATATTAAAAACTTTGTCCCCACACTTGAAGATCTCAACATCTAGTTTAAGAGCAAAAAAATCAGTAAACAGTTGTAATTTCATGTTTGCATACAAGGTGGTAATTATTGTTATCATTATAAATTATTACGAAGAAGTATTTGTTGAATACCACTTATATGTTAGGGAGTACTTAAAATACATTATCTCATTTCTCACTGTGGTTCTAATATAGTTAATACATTATCTTCACTTCTCACCTGAGATGAGAAAACTGTGTCACAGAGATTATATATACACGAGGTCATGCAGCTGAAAAACAGTAGAACTAATGTTCAAACTCCAGGTGCCTGGCATGAGAATGTGAGCTCCTACCCATAAGGATTGTCTGTAATAAATATTTTGGGTGTAGAGTAGGGTTTAACTAACAAGAATAGAGAGTCATAAAAGATAACTACATGCTAGACCTTGGAGGGTGGGAAGATTGTCTCTAAACAGAAAAGGTAGGAAGGCCCTCTAA
Organism: Uropsilus gracilis; assembly: GCA_004024945.1. NCBI lineage: Eukaryota > Metazoa > Chordata > Mammalia > Eulipotyphla > Talpidae > Uropsilus > Uropsilus gracilis. Next base: position 47,166 of record PVHY01009595.1, read on the forward strand.
GCAGTAAGAGCTACATTTCCAGAGAAACAGAGAAGAGAAACTTGTGTGCTGTGTGGGGAATGGTGAGTGACTGCATGACTGGACTGTGACAGGACATGAGACTAAAGGGTGGGTGAGTGCCATGTACACAGCCTGGCCTGCAATGCTGAGGGACCAGTAAATTGTACAGCTTCCTGTGAGACTTAAATGGATTTTTGACAGTTCAGAGCGGGGTGGGAATAGGGATTTGGTGTTCCTAACCTCCAGGTTGCTCAAGGATCAATTGTAAATTGATGTGAACAAAATGTCACATTTGCTCTGGAGTTAGATTTGGTGCTAAAAAGTCCAAATGGAGCCTAATTCTCTTGTCCCTTGTTTGTTCCCATAGCCATTTTGGGCTGGCATCCTAGGTTTTAGGAAATCAAAGAACTACAGTTTATGTTTTAATAATAATTAAATTTGATGTCTGTGATTATGGCCCCCTCACCTGTGACAGCCAAGGCAGAATAATTAGTGGTATCTTTCTCATTTGGGGAACAACCTGCTGGTATCTTGCATCTGCTTCGTTTCTCTTAGCGGGGAGCAGCATGGAGGTCAGTAATTCCATTTTCCCAATAGTTTCCAAGAACATTTGCCCTTTTTTTTCCAGTAAGCTCTACCTGCCTGAACTGTACTCACCTCTTCACCCAGAAACCTATAGCAGGCATCTGTAACAGATAACAGGAGCAGGAGCTGGTGTGGGTGTTTTTTGTTTTGTTTTGTTTTCCCTTCAAGATGATATGAAGTTAGAACAATGCGTACAACTTCATTAAAACAGAACCGCAGGGGGTAGCTTAAGACCATAAGGAAGGTGGCCAAGGGCAGATAAAGCTGGAATAGCCAAGCTGATAAGGATTTTGCCAAGGATCCGTATTCACGTACTTGCACTTTCTGGATGCAGGTGCTTACTAAGGGTGGTTGTAGTTCATAAGATAAATACTTTCCTATTTAGAAATAGGGATTTCAGGGAAGAAAAACACTTTTTTATATAAATGCCTCACTCCTCAGCACTATTACCAGTTGTTCCCCGAAGGGTGCAGTGTGGTTGTAGAACACAAAAGCATTTTGTTCCCTTGGTAAGAACATATCTCCTTCCCCCTGGTTCCATCAATTCTATTTAAAGGAAAGTGATATTGAGCCTGTAAAAAATAGTACAGAGAAGGTGGAGCCAATAGAATTGGAGTGAAGGTGGGGAGAGAAATACATCTTAGTTGCCTGTAGCTGTTAAATGCATCTTGGTCTAGGTGTCATGGGGTGGTGCTGTTTATACCATCTACACATAAAATTAGAAAAGGACCAATTAAAACTGACCAAACAGTTCGCTTAGCACTGATTTTCAAGGTTGTCTAGGAAAACCAGCTGAGCAGGAGTAATAGTGATGCTAGCCTAAGTGTTGAATATTAAATAGGAACTAGATCTACATCTAATACTTCAAAAATTGTAAACAATATTGTGAGGTATCATTGGTCTAATCCTCTTTCCACAAATGAGGGAATTGGTATCACAAGAGGATAAGTTACAAGCCATGGTCATACCGAGAGTGACTCACTCAGAATTAGGTTGGACCAGATCTATAAGGCTTAAGATTCTATGCTTTCAACCACAATGCTCTGCTTCTTAGAGTATGCCTTGCCAGGAAGACAAAAAATCATACCTTCCAGTGCCATGACTGGGAATGAGGAAGTCACTAGATGGAATTGTGACAAGCCAACAGAGATTTGACATTTTTAAGGGAAAAATATTTTATTTTCTTTGTTGAATGCCAACAAGCAGTTTATCTGAGAAGAAAGTTGACTTGAAGTTTGCCAGGAAAATGCCTAAGGTAGAATGAAAAGGAACGTCTTCCCCCAGACAGGTAAACATTAGTTTACTCCCTGGCTTTTGTGGAGCCAGCAACTGCCATTGCCTCTCCTGAAAGAGCCACTGTTCACCCAGTGGCAGGTGCAGGCCAGCTGTTGTCATGGCAACAGCAGGAGAGGCAAGCAGTTTAATTCCAGAACTGATAATTAACTGGAGGGGGGTTTGGGGAGGGAGGAAAGTGGGGAATAATTGTTTCAGGAGGGAAAACTTCGCAATTACCAGCAAGCTGCACAGATGAAAAGGCCAGGCACAGATGCCCCAGCTCAGCATGCTCCTAGAATTCAGCACTCATCCCCTCCAGTTAGGAATTTTTGATAAAGTGAAATGTAGGGCTGAGTTCCCAGCCAACCAAGACCCTTTTAGGCACCCAATGAAGAAAGAGAAAATGATACATGGGCTGTGGAAAGAGATGCAGTGGGTCACATGAGTGACTATCCTAAATGATATCACTCAGCCAGATGCAACCCAGAAATGCTATCTAAACTCTGTAGAAAGAATTTGTGTTTGAGGATAAAACATGACCCATAAAGCACACCTGTTGTGAGTCTCTACCTCTAAGGATGGACTAGGAGACAGTTCCTATTATAAACAAAATATAACGAAGACTTGTCGAGGTGATAAATTTGTTTAGGTGCCTGATCATCATTACTGTAGAGACTGTAATAATGAAAGTAACTTAAGCTTCACACGTGGATCATCTATCTCATTCAATCCTTTATCAACCAGAAAGGATAGTGCTATTATTCTTTTCATATCAGTACCTTGCCCAAGGTCACAGACCTAGTAAGTCAGTGTACCAAATATTACTATTGTATTGATTTGTATTTAGAAAGTAGAAGCTATACTACTCTAGAAGAAAATCAGGGCCCTAATACAGAACTAAATCTGAATGTAGTAGATATAAACAGTTTATAATTAAAAGGAAACGTAATGTTTCTTATAAAATTAGGTAAGTTACTAAATAAGTGATATTGGAGAGTGTCCATCATTCTTTTGAAAACTGTTCAGACTCATACCTCAAAAGCTAACTCTATGTTCCAAGCCCTAATCAGGAGATTAATATAAATCAAGATTCATTCCTTACTTTTTCTGTGACTCCGAGGGAAGAAGCTTAGAAGAGATGACTAGGTGACACTATACAGTGAAAAAAGACTATCTAAAGCTTCTCTAGTGAAATATTTTAACCAAACATCCATAGTTTGTAGAGTGTGCATGGGAACAATAACATATTAAATAGGAAACTTATCTGCATATGTGCATGTGTGCGTGTGTGCGTGCATGTGTGTGAAAGAGAGATTGAAAGAGATTAAACTTATCCTCAATTTTCCAGAGGTGTGGCAAGCTAATAAGTTGATGTTGCCTTTGGAAGTGAAACAATTAATATCAAAATTTGGGAGCTTAACTGACACAATAATTATGTTAGAAAATGTAATTTTGCCTGCATTAGTAGAGGTGGGATTAATTCAATGAGCTCTCATTAATGTGCTGTTCATCAACAACAGTGTGACCTTTCTCTTATTAGATTAGTGCAGGTCAGGATGCAAAAGGCTGTTGGGATAATTCTAAGTCTTTTGTTCTAAGCAGTAAATTAAACACTGTATAGAAGTCTCTAGATATGGAAACTGAAATCATTGAAGACCGAGAAACTGATGACTTACTCTGAAATCAACACAAACTGTCAATTCTGCAAGGTTCATTCCTTTGTCCATTTATTTAACAACTTTTATTGAGTGTCTGCTATGTAGTAGACAGTGTTAGATGTTGGAGTAATAATAGAAATTGAACCAAATACAGCCCATGTTTTTATGACACTGTATGTTGATTGATTTCTCTTCCACATTTCTGGGACAAACATCTGCCTATGTCTGCTAAAATTTCTACAACTCAAAGAATCTGCCACCTACTAAAGAGATGCATGTCATGTACAGTTATAAATGGGAATTTCCCATTGAAGGGATTCCAGGTAGACTAAATGGAACACTAGTTGTTTGGGTTGTTGACTAACTGTTCTTCACTACAGCTCTGTCTTTCAGTAAGTTTGGAAAATGCTGCTGACACACCCACCCTTGGAGTTCCCTATGCACTGTGGCAATATAAGCTTCAAACTGCAGTCCTGTGGTATTCAGACCTGTCTTTCTAACTCAGCTTTCTCAAACTTTGATCATAAGACTCTTAATCCCAATCCCATTTTTGTCCTTTAGAAAGAGTGTTTCTCAGCTGGAGAAATGCAGCTCATCTCCCACTAGACAGGGACCTGTTGCTGATGATTTGCCATCTAGAAAGAGGGTATAAGAAACATAAAGCAATATTGTAAGAATCTCTTGACCACTTAATTTAAAATCTCTTCTTTGGACTTTATTTCAAATAACTTCTGAACCATTTCTTTATAATTGTGTAATTTACTGTCAAAATAATTGGGAGTATAACTATTTTACAGATAATAGAGCTGATACACTCTCCTGGGCAAAGGAAACCTAGAGAGGAACTCTGGGATATTTTAAAAAATGGTTATGAAAAATACCAAACTTGGATGTTTGCAATTCCATTCAAAAGCTGAGATAAACATCATAACTAGGTTTGTTATTTTCACCTTGATAATGTAATTCCTTTTGCTTTTTAATAATAAAAATGTTTGTAGTACCAGTGTATACAGAGCACCCAGCACAATCTAAAGAACAAAATAAATAATAAAAAAAATAAAATCTCATTTGCTTCAACAAAAAAAAAGAGAGAAAAAAAGAGAGAGACAAAGCACCAGCACATTGCCTTAACAGAGTAAACTCTCAGATATTGACTGAATGAATATATATCAGACAATCACATGAAAAACTGTGTACAATATATAAACAATGCAGAGAAATGACAGCTCTCTAGTTTTAAGTCAGTGTGTAAAATGGGCTTATCCTTTTGCCACATGTTAGTACCTCATCCATCTTGTTGCTGTCAGGTGCTTATTACAAATTGGGAGAAACCAAGAAAATAACATCAAAAAGTATTTTGCAAACTGTTAAGTGCTGCATCTAAGAAACATTATGTTTGGGTTTTTGCTTTGCTTTTTTTTTTCCCACTAGTGATCTTTGATATTGCTCAACGTTCTTTGTGTCAGAATTCTCCCTGGTACGACCAGATCCCAATAACAAATGAATTATACAGCAGAATGGCAGTATTCTAACTTTAAGAATCACAAAGAAAGGAAGTTGAGACTAGGAGGCCTGGCCTCAGTAGCTCTTCTCTGTCACTCAATTTTCTCATTCATCTAGATGCAGTAGTACCCACTTTGTATTAAGGTTCAAGTGAGATAAAGTATGTAAATTACAGTATGTAAGAAATACAAATAAGAAATGTAAAAGACATGTTCCATAACTTATGTATATATGCTTCAGAAGTGTAAAACACTGGACAAGTGAAACAGCATTAGATGATATGAGGTGAAGTCCTTTTATAAGGGCGTGTGCTGAGATATGATTGTGTTTGAAACTTGAGGTTCATAGATTTAAACATTTACCAGAAAATAACAAAGGAAACAACTGACATTGATTAAGCACCTTTACAATTTGTAGAGTGCTCACAGACATCTCACTTCTTTATTCCAACGAACCTGAGAGGTGGTTTTGCTCCTTATACTGCAAAGAATGAGAATGTGAATGAGAGTAAGTGACTGGCTCAGGGTTCCCTGAATAGAACTAGATGTGACTTGTGTTGAGACCTGAAGGCAGGCTATGCTCTCATAGATGCCTTTGTTTGAAATTTAATCCTTGTTTTGTCCCCACCTCCATATATTTTATGCCTGACCTCTCCTCAGAAAAAGATGCACAGGTGAGATCATCTTGTCTCAGACCAGTCCCTAGGAGTCATCCTTAACTATCTCTTTTCTTCACATTCCATATCCAGTTAATCAGCAAATCTATCAGATCTGCCCTCACATATATATGAAATCAAAGAGCTTTCTACCACCACACTCCACCATCATAGTCCACATCCTCTAATTTCTCTTTAAGAGTCCTCCTACTTCCCCTTTCTCCACACCAGTCCAAATCTATCCCATTCTTCATGTAGAATGGCCATTTAGAATAAAAGGAAGTCATGTACCTCTTCCATTCAGAGTGCCTCAGTATGAAGCCTATCACATCTGGCATTTGCTTCAGAATAACCTGGAGGGAAGGAAGCCTATAAAATCCTATGAAATATAACTCCCACCTACCTCTCCATTCCTTTACCTACCTCTCATACTAGTATTCTTTTTAGCTACACTGCTTTTTTATTCTTTCTCAAACAGGTTGTATTCCTTCCTATTTTAAGGTTTGTGTGCCCTTCTGCCTTAATGCCTACCCCAAGATCTTCACTTGACTCACTTTCACTTTCTCAAGGCTTCTGATGGAATATTTATTTTTAAAATAATTTATTTATTTTTTAATTTTTCCACAAGCTCTGAAATAGTATTTTATTATAGATTCCAATTAAACAAATCAAAATGAAAAGAAAAGTTATCATTTTAAAAACTATATTTTTAAAAATTTATTTATATATAAATTTCACATCTTTGCAATCCCAGGGATTTATCCCCCCCTTCACATCCCTCCCCCTTTCCCTCCTGTCCATTGTTGTGTGCTTCAGTTTGGTGCTCAGCCTGTTTTGTCTTTTCCTCATGGCTTTTATTTACTTTTTTTTTTCATTATGTCTCATATATTAGTGAAACCATTTGACTTCTTTCTCTTTTTGACTTGCTTCTGCTAGTATGATTCCTTCTAAGTACATCCATGTTGTCAAAAGTCATCTATTTTGTCATTCTTAATTGATGAGTAGTATTCCATCGTGTATAAATACCACATTTTTTTCAACCAGTCATCTGTTTTAGGGCACTTGGGTTGCTTCCATGTCCTTGCAATTATAAATAGTGCTGCGGTAAACATCCGAGCACAGATGTCCCTTTGTACCCACATTGAGGTCTCTTTTAGGTAGATTCCCAAGAGAGCAATTGCTGGGTCAAATGGTAGATCCATTTTCATTAATTTGAGGGTCCTCCACACAGCTTTCCATAGAGGCTGGACCAGTTTACATTCCCAGCAGCAGTATAAGAGTGTTCCTTTTCTCCACATCCTCGCCAGCACTTGTTGTTGCCTGTTCTTTGGATGTGGGCCATTCTTACTGGTGTAAGGTGGTATCTCATTGTGGTTTTGATTTGCATTTCCCTTATTGCTAGTGATATTGAGCAATTTTTCATGTGTCTTTTGGCCATTTGTATTTCCTCTTTGGAGAAGTGTCTTTTTAGTTCTTCTCCCCATTTTTTGATTGGGCTTTTTATTTTGCTTTTGTTTAGTTGTATGAGTTCTTTGTGGATCTTCGTTATTAAACCCTTATCACTATTGTTGAGGGCAAAAATTTTTTCCCATTAGGTTGGGCTTCTTTTAGTTTTTTCTGTTGTTTCTTTTGCTGTACAGAAGCTTTTTAGTTTGATGTAGTCCTATCTGTTTATGTTTTCTTTCATTTTTTTTGCCATCTGTAGATGCTTCCAGAAAGGGATTTCTGAATTGTAATTCCTGAAGGGTTTTACCCAAGTTTTTCTCTATGTATATTATGGTTTCAGGTCTGACTTCTAAGTCTTTTATCCATTTTGAGTTGGCTTTTGTACATGGTGTGAGGGAGCTGTCTTGGTCCATTTTTTTGCATGTCTTAGTCCAATTTTCCCAGACCATTTATTGAATAGGCTATCTTTGTTCCAACGTAAATTTGTCACTCCTTTGTCAAAGATTAGTTGACTATATATGTGTGGTTTTATTTCAGGGCACTCAATTCTATTCCATTGGTCTGATTGTTTTTATACCAGTACCAAGCTGTTTTAATTATTATGGCTTTGTAATATAGTTTGAAGTTTGGAATTGTAATACCTCCATTCTCTTTTTTTCTGGTCAGGAGGTTTCTTGATATTTAAGGCCTTTTATTATTCCATATGAATTTCATTAATTTTTGTTCTATCTCTTTAAAAAATAGATTTTTATTGGGATTGCATTGAATCTATAGATTGTCTTCAGTAAGATGGCCATTTTGATGATATTTATCCTTCCAATCCATGAGCAGGGAATATCTTTCCATTTCCTTATGTCTTCTTCTATCTCTTTTAGTAGTGTTCTAAAGTTTTCTTTGTAGAGTTCTTTCACGTTTTTTTGTTAGGTTTATTCCCAAGTATTTTTTTTTTTTTGGTGCAATGGTAAATGGGATGGTTTTTCGAATTTCTTCTTCTTCTTTTTGACTTTTTGTATATAGGAAAGCTACTGACTGCTGTGTGTTGATTTTGTATCCAGCTACCTTACTGAACTGGTTTATTATTTCGAGCAATCTTTCTGTGGATTTTTTGGGGTCATCTATGTAGAGAATCATGTCATCCACATATAATGATAGCTTCAGTTCCTCTTTACCTATTTGTATCCCTTTTATGCCTTTCTCTTGCCTTATTGCCCTAGCTAGAACTTCCAGTACAACGTTAAAGAGTAATGGGGAGAGTGGGCATCCTTGCCTGGTTCCGGATCTCAACTGGAATGCTTTTAGTTTTTCCCCATTTAGGATAATGTTTGCCATAGGTTTGTC
>PVHY01009596.1:0-16093 GCA_004024945.1 Uropsilus gracilis
TTCGAGTCCCGCCTGGGGCCCGTAGCGAGACCTAGTTCCAAAAAAAAATAGCTGGGCGTGGTGGTGCACGCCTGTCATCCCAGCTACCTGGGAAGCTGAGGCTGGGGATTGCTTGAGTCTGTGGTACCCCGGGCAACGAGAGCCTGCGGTTCCACAGGCAAAAATAGCAAGACCTAGTCTCAAAAAAAAAAAAAAAAAAGGTCCACGAGCAGCGACCAGCCAGCTTCTCCACAGCAGCGCTGACAAAAAACTGTGAAGGAAAACTATTTCTAACCTAGTCAAGACTGGTGGGAAGCAGGAAAAAATTACATGCTCTGATATTTAAGAACTCAAATTACTTCCATGCACTTTTTCTCAGGGAGTTACCAACAGATGCGCTCGAGAAAACTGAGGAGCAAAATGCAAAGAAGAGGCAGACAGTGGGAGGCATGTAATTGAGCTAAGACCCAGGGGAGGGCAGGAAAGCCACAGCGGAGTCTGAAATAGCTGTGAGGCAGCCGTGAGCATCGTCTACGCTCTGCAAGCAGGGTCTTCCATTCATGAAATGGATAAAGGATAGGACACAGCAAAGTAATCTGGGGTTGAGTAACACAGGAAACACCACCACCACTGAGATCACAATTATTAATTCCAAGAAAACAAACTCAACACGAAAGGAACACGATTGTTCTCTTCTCTTCTCTCTCTCTCTCTCTCTCTCTTTCTTTCTTTCTTTGAGAGCAGGTCTCGCTATTTTTGCCTGTGGAACTGCTGGCTCATGTTGCCTGGGGTACAGCTTCCCAGGTAGCTGGGATCACAGGCACATACCACCACACCCAGCTATTTCTTTTGGGGACTAGGTCTCGCTACGCACCCCTGGCGGAATTTGAACCATGATCCCTGGCCCGGCTGTGGCTTTCTAGGCTGCCGCTTACAGGCATGCACCACCGTGCCCAGCCAAGAACATGACTGTTTTCAATTAGCTAGCTCAGCTCTCAAGAGCACACACAGCCAAATCAGCCAACAGGCTGCACCAAAGGAAACCAGCTAGAGTCGTTGGAAGGATTTAGCTCTGAAGAGCAGGAATCAGAATGTTAGTGAGACTGATGCTTTCCCATCTATGATAGAATATAGGGATTAGAAACCTAAGGGTTGGACCTGCTGAATCACATTCAGAAGAAACTTAAAAAATCCTCCATTCCACAAAGACTCCCAGCGTCTTTTACTCACCTAGATGTACCCGTCCAATAATCTTCTGAGTGCCCACTCCTTTGGCGATCCCTGCCCACCGGCGGTCCACAAGTCTCATTATATTACACCTTTCTGCACAAGCCTGGCTCATGATAGTCATCTGGGCACCTGGTGGCAGAAGGAAACATCAGACAATAAAGACAAACTCCACGCTGGTGACAAGATTAAAAATGCAGCACAAGGACAGGCAGAAAGCAAGGAGAGCGCCCCAAGCCTCTGTCTGTGGAAGTCATTGCTACCCAGCAGGTTTCCTGCCATCGTAACTCAACCTAGTTCCACACTGGCACCTGAAACACAGCACAAAGACAAGACGCTGCAAGAGTATTTGGTTAAATAAAGTAACTAAACTTCACCAACAGAAAGTCCAGCTACCTGGAAAGGGCTTCCAAAACGTCTGCCAACGTCTACAGATGGAAACCCTAAACTAAGTGCTGCTTCAGGCTCCATTTTTCATCTTTCAACATTTTGTCAAGTTATTTTTAGTAGAAACTCGGGGATACTAGAACTCATCTGCTAGAAACACCTCCTGTGGGCTCTCCCAGCGCCGGAATCACCTGCCTGTGCTCTATGCCAACCAGCAGACGGCCCTCCCTGTAGGGAAGAGGGCAAGCAGGGCCTTTCCTCGCTCAGTTCTGCCCTCCCAGGGGAGTCAGCCTGGGCCCGTGAAGGTGTGGGGAGCTTGCCCCAGAGCCGTGGTCTCGCTGTGGGCCCCAGCTCCATGTTCCCGTGCGCTGGACATCTCTAGCTCAAAGCCAACAGGGATCAGATTTTCTCCCCTGCTAACTTCACTCTGAATCGCTCTCGGCTAATGTCATTATTTTCTTGCAATCGTAAAACTGTGGCACTGCTCCCCTTCCCCACCTTCTTTCGGCGTTTCCCCTCTCTCAAATCTGTTTCAATCCTGTTAACAAACCTGATGCAGCACCTGCTATTTCTCACCTTCCTCTTCCTAAGCACAGCAGCCAGCTCGTGCTCTTACCAAGCCACTCTGGGAACTTTCACCTAAGGCAAGGAAACAGTTCTGACCCTCGGGCACAGAATCCCCCAGGTCTGTCACTGCCTCCAGTCCTCTTGAAAATTTACCTTGTTCAGATCCCTTCTTTGTCTGCTCAAAAATCCTCAACGGATGACCTTCTTAGGATTAGGTTCCAAATGCCTCACCACAGCTGAGACCCCACTGTATGCTGGCCCAATTCGTCCCAGCTGCTATGGACTGAGCCCGTTCCCCCAGACTCATGTCAAAACCCAAGTCCCAGTGTGATGGGGTATCAGGAAGTGGGGCCTTTAGCACATGACTAGGTCATGCGGTGGAGCCTCACGAGTGAGGTTAGTGCCCTTGAAAGAGAGATACCACTGAGCACCCCACCCTTGCCTGTGTGAGAACAGAGAGAAAGAGAATCACCCATGAATCAGGAAGTCCCGCAGGCACAGAAGAGGCTGATGCCCTGATCCTGGACTCCCCAGACTCCAGAAGTCTGGGAAATAAACCTGTGCTGGGTTTTGTTATAGCAGCTGAACTGACTCAGACACTAGCCTTTTACTCTGATGGCTCCAGACCCTCCAGTTCACCCTTTGGGTCTCCCGCAGAAGACCCTTTCCCTGTTTTCACTTTCTCTCACTTCCACTTAGGGTTTAAGGCCCAGCCTAAGCCTGACCTCCTCTCTCTTTCCCTATTGACTGTGCTTTCTGTTGACCTCTCTCCTCCCTCTCAACTCCCAACACTTCCTGTTTTCTGCTTTGGTCTAAGCAACAGGAATCTCATTTCTCCCTTTTATCTGGTAGCTGGAAGCCCAAAACCAAGGTATCAGCACCAGCAGGGCCGTGAGACCTGCCTCCCGGGCATGCAGATGCACATCTCGCCGAGCCCTCCATGGCCTTTCCTGGGGTAGGGGGCCTGTCCACCCCCCTCCCTGACGGGCATCCCCTCTCCTCCCTGGCTCCCCCGGGCACGTCTGCGCAAGGAGCAGTCACGGTTCCCGGCTGGAACAATCCCTCCCTGCTCACAGGCCAGCAGGCCACATGGCGTCTGGTGGCAACTGGTTTTCAAACCAGGCGCATCCTGGCCTCTATTGGCAGGCAGCTTAGTGCCCCCGGGTGCTGAAAGCTCTTGACAGGCGAGGAAGGTCAGATTCAGGAAGGCCCGTAAATAAGGAAGGAAAGGGAAAGTAAGAAGGCAGTTCTCTCTCCTTCCCTCCTCCCCACATGACTCCCCAGCCCTAGTCACTGATGTGAGAAGGAAGTAACCTCAGGTTGAGCAGAGTCCCTTTCTCTGCTCGCCATATTTCCTCAGGCCCAAGCTCCAATCCTCTACCCAGGAAGAAAGCCGAGTTCCAATGCCTTCTCTTTGGGGGAGCCGTGCCTGCGCACCCCAAAGCGAGAACGTGGTCTCCACGTCCACCCATCATGTACCTAAGCTTTGCACGTTTAAGGTTGAGCAGATCTGGAGCTGAATCTGGTCCACCACGAACTTTGGATGCTTAAGAAAAATGACCTCACTTTTCTCTATCTAGTCTACACCTCATCTGTAAAATAGGGGTAACAGGAGAACATAACTCCTATGGGTTCTCTGAGAACTAAAGTTGGTAAGGGGAGTATTAAACACCCAGTCCGGTGCACGGCACTCACAGGAAGGGCTCAATGACTGCAGAGTGCTGGGGGAGGCTCTCACTCAGCGAGGAGCCCAGCAGCACTCAGCACAAGGCCCTGCACAGAACACTCGAGACATTTAAAAAACCGAGTCATCAGCGGATGAACTTGTCCTGGGAGCGTGTGCGGCTCTAGACAGAAGCTCAACGACAGACAAAATCGAGCTCAAGTTCGTGGATACACAAATGGATGGAAATTGACTTGATCAGCGGCTTTGACCACTGGAGGCCCTCCCCCTATCCGACAGTCTTGGATAGGATGCCCCAGAATATGACACCAAAGACCCCAACGGCACTGTTCCGTGTGGGCTCTTAAAGAGCGGTGAGTCTCTTAACGGAGAAGGGAGTCCCAGCTAGCACGGGGACTGTCTGAAGCTCCGGGGGCGCGGACCTGCCTGCCCTCGAGTCCTCTGAGGGCACCAACCACCCCCGCACACCCTTCCTCGCCCACATCTCCTGCCTTGTGCTGGCACTCGGGGCACCGAACATGTATGTATCAAACACCACCTGTCTGAAGTGTATTTAACACACCTCCTTTTTCCAAATGCCTTTATTCTCCATTTCCAAGCGGTAACACTAGAAATTTAGGATGTCAAGTAAGGGGCGGGAGGGAGAGGAAGCAGACACTGGAAAATACAAAACCAGGAAAGATTAAGAGAAAGTTAACAAACAAGAGAAGACTGGCCAGTGAAACAACGGCCAGGCCTGCCAGCCAGCTACCCAGAGGGCGAGCGCGGTCTTTACTAGACACCGGTCTCCCCTTCGCCCTGTGTCAGGTCAGATACTGGATGGAGGGACAGAGACACAAAAGATGGAGACGTCACCTGAGTCAACAAAGGCTTTCACAGGATGTCCATTCACTTTGCAGTTAATATAAAGCATCACTACTTGGCCAAAACTTTCCGGAGCCTCTTCCATAGCTATTGTCATGTTTTCCTCAATGTTCTGTTGCCTGTAACAAACCAAAACCAGGTACACTAGAAGCATTATTTCCATGAAGAAATCTGTTCCAAGTAACAACATTAAAAACAGATTTATGCAGATCTTTTGCCCCAACTAGAGCAGCTGAGTCACGGAAACGGAGGTGGGGCTCCATCCTGCAGCGGGGTAGGGACGGGGGCAGGGGGTCAGCAGGAGGCTGAGACCGAGACACCCAACAGGGAGCAATGGCAAACACTTTCCTTTGCCAAGCTGAGAAATGGAGATAAACTTCTGGAGAGTGACAGTTCTTTATCCTGTCAAAATTTCATGGACACTTCAAATTTAACCACTGAGTTTACTGGGTGTCCAGGGACATCTCCTATGTCCAGTATATGAAAAAGTGTGCAAATACAGTACACAGATGTTCCAACTACTCACACTGTACTTGCTGCTCTATCTCTAAAAGTGGGTTTTGTAATGCATAAAATGAGAAAAAATATGATTGCTGAAAGGTATAAAGCATCTAGTATATGCTCAAAAATATCTACCTAAAGAAAAAAACAAGTATGCACACATCTACCTATCATTTATTCATCTTTTGAGACTAGGCGTCGCTATTTTTGCCCATGGTACCACAGACTCAAGCAATCCCCAGCCTCAGCTTCCCAGGTAGCTGGGATGACAGGCACATGCCACCACGCCCAGCTATTTTTTTGGAACTAGGTCTCTGTGTTGCCCTGAGCGGGACTCAATCCTCGATCCCTAGACCCTGCTGCGACTCCATAAGCTGTCGCTTACAGGCTGTGCCCGGCCTCTAACTATCATTTAAACCACAGAGAGACACCCACACGAAATCACAGTTCACCTGGTTCATCACATTAGCTATTCAAATTTGGACACATTCTAATTCTTACAACGAGGACAGCGTGTAAAAGAAGAGTCCCAGCTTACTCCAACACCTCAAACCTTCACTCCCACCCTCCTCACAAACACCACGGACTTCACCAGGAGCTAGGGTGGGGTTCAGCAGCTTACCTGAATGCTGGGACAGTAACAGAACAGGGCCCAAGCCTGAGGGATCAACGACAGCTCTAACCGACTGGTGAACAGACTGCGCTGTGTCAGTGAACTGCTACCGAACCCCCAGGCACACCACTCACATGCTCCTGGCTGTGCCCCGCAGTTGCTGTGGTGCCGCCAGTCGGCACCGAGCACCAGCGAGAACGCAGCCTGCAGAGACCAGGACAGATACTGCCTGCCCAGCACAGAGGAAGCGTGCTGACCCTTGCCCTCCACGGCACTGACAGTCCTTTAGGCACTATGACTCTGGTTCAGCTAAAGGGATGGTTGTACCAGTCGTTCTACAGTGGAAAATTAAGCTAGTCAGAGAGTCAAAGGCACACCTGGCCATGTCAGGCAAACACACAAGCTATCAGACCTCTGCTCACTGATGCAGCCCACTGTGACAGGCACTTGAGAGTAAACACACAACTTTCCTCCTAGGCCACATTATCAAATTCAGAAATAACCTACACTTAGCTATGCACTCATCGTGGACTGACTCCAAGTTTCAGGAAAACAAAAACAAAAAACAACCAAAACAAAAAACAAAACAACAAACCACCCACAAAGCAACCTCTGGACCAGCACCAGCGACTCTGGCTATTCTGGGCTCTGCAGAGGCACAGGCTTTCTTCTTGATATGTCTGCATCACCTCATTTCCTTTACCCACAACCCCGAGGCTATGCTTCATCTCATGCTGGTCTCCAGCAGCTCAGCCTCACTGCTTGGCTTGGCCACAAAGCCTCTCCACTTGTCCTCCCCCTTCCTGGTCTGGGGCTGACAAAGCGAGTGAATCTTGAAAATCACGGTAGTCTCCTCAGTAACTGCAAAGTGGGTTGGCTCAGAAAAACACAAATTTTATCCTCCTCTTTCTCTGGGTGTGTTTAACCAGTGAGACGTTTTGCACCGATTGCGTTAATATTTGGCACAACTGACGGGAACACTTGAGAATGGTTTAGGGCTGTTAATTGAGCCTGGGTGAGAAGTTCCATTTCTTTGTTTTCAAAGGTAGTGAAACATTACTTGACTTCAAGTTGACAGTAAAAATATAAGAGCCAAGTAGGCTTCCTTCAAGTAGCCAAGGATGACGACAAAGACCCTCAAAATATCATTACGGTCATGTTCTTTTCCAGCTAGACCAAGGCCTTCACAGCTTCCAACAGAAACGGCATCGGGATGAGGAGGCACTGCAAAGGAGGAGCGGCCACTCTCCCCAGCATTCAGCAGGAGTGACTGACCAGTGTCTCCTCCTCACCAGCCATGTGGCCAAGCTGGCACCAGCATCTTTCTAACCTGCATATGCCTCACCCTGGAAGATTCTGATATGTGAGCTCGGAGAGCGGAGCCCCGGTATCTGCATTTTTATGAGCGTCTCAGTAGTTTCACTGCAGCTCCAGGTTATGAACCACAGCACTGGAGAAACTACAGCTGGCAGTGTGTCCAGTGGTCAGTTTATCCACTGGAACCAGTGTGAAAACTGCAGGAGGAAAACGGACCCGTGACTCTGGGCCGTTTGCACAGCAGACTAATCCAATCATGTTCAAGGCCCGGACTGGAGGGGAGATTATGTCGAAGGAGACAGGCTGCAATCAGCCAGTGCCAGGCTTGCGGCTGGGGTGGCTCAGTGCCGGGTCTTCCGCCGGGAGGTCCTCTCCTGCGGTGCCAGGGGTGCGTCAGGGCGTGCTCCTGGACGTTTCAGAGGTTCTTTAATGTAGGGATCTGCACTCGTTTAGTGTCGGGTCAAAACACGACACATTAGAGACTGACATTACCATCTCAAATGCAAAACAAAAGCAGGCACCGAACTAACACAAGCTGACCCGTGGGCTGGCAATAGCGACTCTCCACCTCCTGCTCTGTAGGGTAAGGGTGCGTTACCTGATATCCTCTTCTATCTTTGCCTGAGCTTCGAGATCGAAAGGATCAGCAGAAAAGAGGCGAATTCTTTCTTGCTCTCTCCGGGCTCGGTCCTGCTGCTGCTCCACCAGGACCCTGGAGAATTTCTCTAGAAAAACAAGGGAGAACCTTAAGTGACTCTGTATTTTTATCCCTTACTAGGATTTTCCCACACAAAATGATTTCTCAAAATACAACTTTGCAGTTGGGCGCGGTGGCACACACCTGTAATCCCAAAGCTGGGAGGCCAAGATCAGAGATGGCTTGAGCCTGTGGGTTCGAGACTACTCCAGGCAACACAGTGAGACCTAGTCTCTAAAAAATAGCCGGGGGCCAGGCACAGTGGCATGTGCCTGTAAGCGGCAGCCTAGGAAGCTGCAGCCGGGGCCAGGGATTGCAGTTTGAGTTCCACCCAGGGCAACATAGCAAGACCTAGTTCTAAAAAAATATAGTGTTATGGCCCATGCCTGTAATTCAGTTACCTGGGAAGCTGGGGCTGGGGACTGCTTGAGTCTGTGGTACCCCAGGGCAACATGAGCCTGCAGTTCCACAGACAAAAATAGCGAGATCTAGTCTCAAAAAAATAAATAAAAATAAGAAACAGCCAGATGTGGTGGTGCGCACCTGTAATCCCAGCTACCTGGGAGGCTGAGACTAGAGATCACTTGAGTCCATGGATGAGGGACTAAACCCTGGCAACACAGCAAGAAAAAAAGAAAAAAAATCATTTCGAATGAGGGATGACATTTGCTTTTTTCTTTTGTTTTGCCACAGTTTGCATAACTACCTGAGGTGCACCACAGCACACGTGCATATGTGAACATGCCTCACTTAACCTTCACCAAAGCTCCAGGGCCACAAACCACATTTACTTTCCATTTTAATAGAATAGAAAGACTGATTTTTCACCTAAATTCAGTGTAAAGTATCTGCAAAAAAACCCTTACTCTTCCAAGAAGTTATTCATTACATTGGTTGTACTCAGAGATGACTTTTCAATTTAACTCAGTGGAGATGACTATCTGTCCCCTTCCTAGTCCCTTACCACTCCTTTACCTAGAAATAAAACGCAACACTTGAATCCCTTGCTCCCTCTTCTACAGTTTCCAATTCCTGACGGAAAGGAGAGAAATTAAGTGCAAACTATTAGCCTCTGTGTATTACCAGACAGAAAAGAGATAGGAAAATGTGAAAACACATTTTTCTATTTCTTAAATGAGGGTGGAGTTACATGCACAAACATGACATATATCATCATCCTGGTCTCTGGCCATTAGATATGCTGCATTAGACACTAAAGAAACCATAACAATGATCATATGAACGACCATTACACGCAAGATGGATGAATATGAGAAAGCACCGAGTGAAAACAGTCTGACATGACAGGACACCGTAGGGCTCCACTGAGATGAGGCTGAAAACGAGGCAAAACTCATCCATCACGTGATCAGGGGGAAGCTGGCTGGAAGAAAACGCAAGAAGTTTCTGGAGAGAAATGGTCTGTATTTGACGGGAGTGGTGGTTATGAGAGTCTGCCATAACTCAACAAAGCACGTGGTTAGAATCTGCCTATTTTTCTGCAGGTAAATATTACTTCAACTTAAAAAAATGATCTCAATAAAATGATGAAGAAAGGTCAACTATGGACTGAGTGGCTGTGTCTGTTAGGTTTTAAATTTTAATCAGTACAACTTCCGAAGCCAAGAGTAAAACTGGAGATAACTGCAGAGAAAATGTAATTCACAAAGATAACTAAAAAGAAACCCTCCGTTTAATGAAAAGAGTGGCTCATATGCAGCCCCTAACAAACTGCTGGTGAGTCTCGCTACAGTCACACACTGGGGTGGACAAGACTGAAGGGGCTGGTCTCACCCTCCAGCTGATGCTACTGGAACTGCTTCCACGAACTAGATGCCTTTCACCTGGCAGCAGTGGGCTGACTGGTGCTCACTTCCACGGACAGCTCTAGCCATGGGTTAAAAGAGCAGTACTGGGGTTGTGCACAGCCAGATCAAAATAAAATTATAAATGAGGGAGCTGGCTACTGGATTCAGAACTGTATGCAGTCCTAAAACTTTAATCACTGCCACCAATTAACGCAGCCTCTGGCAGCAGCACGAATTTCTCTCTCACAGACCAGCTGGTATACGGTTCAGTAAACAACACACTGGCTTGAACACAGCAGTTGCTTGAGTTTCTCTGTATTTGCTGGGACACAGCTACCTCACCTGAGGGCAGGTAGAGAGGCTGCCTCTCTATCTGACCGAGATAGATAAGCTTACCAAGATCTCCACTGAGCAGAGCATCTGCCAGGGGTGGGTTGCGTTCCTTCAGCAAGGACAGCTCGTGGGGGTTGGCCAGCAACATGTCTCTGAGCAAGGCTGGATTGTCCAGACCCTGGGGAGATGTAGTTAGGTCTCCAGGAGATGAGTGGGGCTGCTGTGCGCCTGGCGGCTGGCGCTGCCGGGAGCTGGATGTGCCAGGCACAGCTATACTTCGAAAGTCTATTCGGGGTAGATCTGTTGGGAAAAACAATTCAATGCTTACTTCAAGTGACTCCATTAAAAAACAAACATTTGAAGGAGACAGCAGAACATCTGCTTATGCGTGCTATATAACAACCCAAAATGGTCATCACAGACATCCTAGCGCCCCCCCAACCCCCGCATGCTGATTAGAATCAGACAGCAGTCTGAATGAACAAGCAGGAAAGGACAGGAAAGGAGTAGGAGACAATGAGAGTAACCTTTAATTTTTGACCAATGAAACATCCCAGGTGTTTTTTATTTATTTAAAAATATTTTATGTGTTTTAAAAAGAGTAACGCTAGTCTCAGTAAACGTAACTGCATTCATTTGGATGTGGGTCTTAAGAAAAATTCTAGTCTGTTTTTGATGTATGCTTCGAAGAGTCCTGGTAGCTTACAGAATGCCATGCATATAAAGTGAACAGCATAAATGTCAGATGTTAAACTTCACAAATCTATGTTGAAAATAAAGGTTTTGGGGAGGTTCTTGAAAGATCTCTGCACCTGTATTTTCATCTGTGCATCACTACTAACCCTTCTCACGCCCTGGGGAGGGGAGCGAAGCGAGTGTTCTCAGAGAGCACACCCGAAGACACAACAGGTGAGGTCACAACTTCCTAGAGGTGCTGGATTCCAGGTTGAGCCAACCTTACTAAAATGAAAGGAAAATAAAAGAACTTCACCACCGGGAAATGCAGGGACACACAAAGCAGACTGATGGCTGCCTAGGACTAAGAGGCCTGGGGGCGAGTGGGAAATGAATGCTAAAGGGCACAGGGCTCCCTTTTAAGGTGATGAAAATGTGTGGTTGATTGTAGTTAGTAGCTGCAAAACCCTGGATATACTGAAATTCACTGAAGTGTACCTTTTAAGCTTATGAACTGTATTCGAACATCTCAATAAACCTACTATTTGAAAGACAGTTTTGAAAAAGGAAGAATAATAAGCCAGACAAGGGGCTAGCACTGAGTTTACATTTCTTTAATCCTTCAAATGTAGCTGGTAGTCACACCTGTCCCGAGTCTGGGGACACACGGGGCCTTGGGGACCTCAAATAGCAGGGCGTGCTCAAACTAGGTGTAAGGTGTCTGCCTCTCAGCGCTGATTCCACTTGCCACTTGAGTCACTTCCTGCAAATAGACTTCAACTGGCAGCTCGTATGTGTGTGTTTACACACAAGTCTGAACTCCCAGCCAGCTCCAGGGAAGTAAACGGCACTGTCCTTAGGAGGCAGTTAATCTATACAAACTCACAAAACATATGCACTGGCCTTCTTCGTGGGTGGGGAAATTTAATCTCCTTGCCTATTACACTTATCTTGTGAGTCCATTCACTGCAAAGTCATTCTGAACAACTTGTTGACATAGACAGCAAATCCCGCTTGCCCAGCCCCACGTGGCTGTCTTGTCCATAAGGGATAGTGCAAGAAAAAAGTGACTCTCCAGAACTAACCACTGCACCAAGTTGACAAAAAGGAGATCTGCTCACTGTCACTGCCACAGCGGAACCACAACTCTTTGGGCAGTTTAATTGTGGCCCCAAGGGAATGATGTAACCCAGACCTGGGAGAGCAGTGCTGGATGGGCTCTCAGAGGCTCGCTGTGGGCTGAATGGAAGCACTGTGCTCTAGGCTGAGGTCTGTCATCAGGGCGACACTTATCAGCTGTTACTATAAACTTTAAAACCAAATGACCCAGAGATGACACTCTGCTGAAGGGAAATGCTGGCAGGGGATGGGAAAAATGAGTACATTTCATCAAGCAGTTCCACGTCATAACTTTGGAAATTTTTTGCAGCTCATGAACCTGAGTATGTATATAAAGAAAGCTACCTGCTACCCTCTCCCCATCAAATGCGCACACATCCACACAATTCCGTAGGTTATTTCAGACATACAGATTCAGACACTAGAAGCCTATTCTTGGATGAAGCATCTACTTGACAGGATAATAGCTTTGAAAAAAAAAAAAAAAACAAAAAAACACAATTAGCACTGCTTATAGGCATCTGGTCGACCAGCAGCTTAATGTTCATAAAGCTCAGGGTCATGGAGACACACTAACTTTCAACACCTGCGCCTTCATCTACGAGCTGTGTGATTCTGAAGAGATTATTTAAAATCAGTTTCATCTGTCAGCAATAAGCTACAAGTGTGATCTCTCCCCGACAGCAGCATCGAGAGCACATGGAACAAGTTGCAAGGGCTCAGAAGACTGGAAGGTTCCGCAAAGGGTACTGAAGCCCAGGCACAAAGGAGCAAAGGGTAGTCAGGAATCACAGGCGTAAAACAGCCTCTCAGGTCCGTCCTGGAGATGACTGCATCACCACCACTGACAGTGACAACAGTAGCAACATGCTGAGGGCTCTGCTCTTTGCTCAAGGGTTAGACATGCCTTCTTCTTACATCACCACCAGGAGCTGGGCTAACTCTGGCACCTCAGAGATGAGGAGACTACTTTAGAGAAGAACAATTTGCCCTAGGTTACACAGCAAGCAGGAGGCCAAATCCTTACGTGCCCGCTGGCTGGCTGACCCAAAGCAAATCCCAACCTCTGGCCCGCTATGCTGTGGCCCACTATGCCAGCTGTGGCTGCCTGCGCTGAGGGGCGCTAAGCAGCGGGTGTCTTACTCGGGAACTGCACCGGAGGGCGAGTGTCTGCAGTCTCCTTCTGTCGTAAAATCACAACGTCTCCATCTTTCAAGCCGTAAGAAGCCAGTGATCTGTGGTTGTCTGTGAGAGGCCGTTCAGCATAGACAATCTAGCACAGAGAAGATGTGATGGTATTAATGCACTTGTTCCCAGTAATAAGGAACCTACTGAGCATGTAATGACGACAGTTCTCTTCATCAGCGGATGCCACTCCCAGCTCCACACCCTCCAAGGGCTCCCCATTCACCTACTAGGTCCGAACAGTTTGACAACCAACCACACCCCCCTGCCTCCCCTATCTAAAATGTACCCTCCTTTTGGGAGGGGCAGATAAAAAAAGTACCCTTCTCCACACATGTTCTGTATTTTTTAATTGTCTTTCTGCCCTACTACAATATAAGTTGTTTGAAAATAAGAACACTGTTTTGTCTCTCATATCCCAAACGTCTAAAGGGCCTGCTACATAAATAATGCCCAAGCATTTACTCAAAGGACAGATGAGTTTACGGAAGCAGTGGATGTAATTTTAGGTTCAATTTTGAGCAGGGAAGGAAATGGGAATGATTCACTCTGAGTATATCAGCAAAGTGATGGATGGAAGTCACATATTTTTTTTGGTGGTTTTATATACTCTTAGCAACTTTCAAACATTAGCTAGAGTATTGTCAACTTTAGTCACACACTGTTCATTATCACATTCCAGTGTGTCTACCTGGGAGTGATCTTGGACAATGGCTGGTTCAAAAAGTTTCCATAGCCCACCCCCTGCATTCTTCCTTCTGTCTACTATCCCAGCAAACTTTAACACTTTTATCTTTACAAAAGATGAAAGCGGAAGGAACTCAGGAAAGAACACACACAGTTGGGAAAAAAGGATCAGGGCTGCACCCCTCATAAAAATATTTTTTATGACAGGCAATCAAACATGAAGAAACCCGAGACTGTAAAAAGAGGTAAAGGGCCGGGCACGGTAACTCGTGCCTGTAAGCTTCAGCCTATGAAGCGGCTGGGGCTAGGGATCACGGTTCATGTCCCGCCTGGGGCCCGTATTGAGACCTAGTTCCAAAAAATAGCTGGGCATGGTGGCACACGCCTGTAATCCCAGCTACCTGGGAAGCTGAGGCTGGGGATTGCTTGAGTCCGTGGTACCCTGGCAACGTGGGCCTGCGGTTCCACGTGCAAAAATAGCGAGACCTGGTCTCAAAAAAAAAAAAAAAAGGTGAAAGAACACACCGAAGGCCTGCTGTGATTTCACGGAAGGAACAGAAACCCACCCACAATGCCATACACCAGAGGGGCATTCAGGACGAACACAGGCTTGGAAAGGTGTTCTTCCTGCCTTCATACTCCCCATTTGTCAAGCTAGCAGCAGGTGGAGCTTCAAACGGCTGTTCACTCCAGGCTTTTCTGCCACATTACCACTGTTGCCTTGTGTGTTTTCATAGCTCTCCTAGCAAGACTGCCTGACACAGAACCTAAAACACAGCACATAAAACTGGAAAAGAAAAAAGATTCTGGCATGATGGCTCTCAGGATCTGCACTAACATGGGGGGGGGGGAGGGGTTAGAACTGAAGAGGAATCCACATCTACTTCTCTCCAAAAAATGAGTATTTCTTATAAATTGATTCACAGCTTGTAGGCTCAACTATACATTGTTAGTCCTCTATACAACTAGAGAAAGTATTGCTCATTCTTACCCTTAATCTGCAAAAGTTAAAACAAATCACAATAGACTGCAACTGCCATGGTTATTAGGCTGTTCTTACTGTATTTCATGGTGGAAATACACTAGAATCAACAGCGTGCAATACAACCAAAGACTCACAGTAACTGGTGGAACTGCTTGGAAAAACCACCATCAGCCGGGCATGGTGGCGCATGCCTGTAGGTGGCAGCCTAAGAAGCCATGGCCGGGGCCAGGGATTGTGGTTGAAGTCCCTCTGGGGGCACGTAGCAAGACCTAGTCCCCCCGCCAAAAATAGCTGAGCATGGTGATATGTGCCTGTAATCCCAGCTACTTGGGAAGCCTAGGCTGGGGATGGCTTGAATCTGTGGTACCCCAGGCAACATGAGCCTGCGGTTCCACGGGCAAATAGTGAGACTTAGTCTCAAAAAAAAAAAAAGAAAATGAAAAACTACCATCAATCTGAATGGTCACTGTCACAGGTGTAGATGTACAGGCAGGAAAGAAGAGCTGTGCCAGGAAATGCCTTCCCAGCAGCTCTTCCAAGGTGGCGGCAGTAGCTCCGGTCCCAGGACTGCTGGCTGTGTCTGCAAAGACATCCCTTCTCACACACCTGGTCCTTTCAGGTGCAGCTCTTCTGTCCACCACTGTCTGTGAAAAAAGCATCCTTCCCTTTTTCATAATAAACCTGCCATTTTGGATATTAAAAAAAAAAAAAAAAGCTGCCACTGGGCTGCTACCACGAGGCAGTATCACATCAGGTTCTTACAGTCTCCACTTAATCGGTGTATCCTCGCATGTAAATCCCACACTCATTTTGAGGGAGGCTGATTTGTCCAATTCTATGGACAAAGAAAGAGAAACAGTTTCCTTACAGAGGTTATATAGCTATTAAGAAGAGAACTGGCCACCCCCAGGCAGTACTCTTCCCCAGGCCTGGGTACAACTTCCCCAATCCAAAGTCCAAAGTAGTGATTTAGCTGCGGGATTTCAGGAGCCATTGGACTGTCCATTCACCACAAAGGGATATACCCAGGGGGCGAAACACTCTTAGCTGCAGGACTGTCCTGGTGTCAGTCCTGAGTGCTGGCTGAGAAAGGAACAGCCACCAGCTCCTCCTGCTTTGGAGGAGCTCCCATTTTATCTCACTGCTCAGTGAACACAGTATTTCTTCAACAGACATTAAAGTTTTTTTACAAAGGCACACAGCCTAAGGTAGTACTAGAAAAGGGTAAGGCGTCACCAGGCAAGGTGGCACATGCCTGTAAGCGACAGCTTGAGTCGTGGCGGGATCTGGGGATCACGGTTCAAGACCTGCCTGGGGCAACATAGCGAGGCCTAGTCCCCCCAAAAAACAGCTGGGTGTGGTGGTGAGCACCTGGGAAGCTGAGGCTGGGGATGGCCTGAGTTGGTGGTACCCCAGGGAACGTGAGCCTGCGGTTCCACAGGCAAAAATAGCGAGACCTAGAGAA
>PVHY01009596.1:16193-55731 GCA_004024945.1 Uropsilus gracilis
GAAGGAAGGAAGGAAGGAAGGAAGGAAGGAAGGAAGGAAGGAAGGAAGGAAGGAAGGGGTTCATTAGCATGAAGAACAAGGGTAAGGAACACAAGTGCTTTGCCCAATGATCAGCAGCCCGCATTTTAGCCTAAGGACACAGGTGAGATAAACAGCAGCTTAGCTGAATTAAAACTTCAGCCAAGAACACTGATTTCTTTTTGTTAAAATAGGCTTCAGAATGTAAGAACAACAATGATTTTTGAAGCTTAAGTCCCAGAGTAAATCGGAATGATTTCTAGCCTAACATGAACATTTACTGAGCTAATGGCTGAGTTTCACTAAGTCAAAACAAAATGACTTTTGGTAATGGCTCTGGTGCTGCTTCCCACCATTAACCACACTGATTCCAAAGGCCAGACAGCCCAACGCTCGGGTTCCGCCAGCCGCGGGAACACACACCCGGAAAACTTACACCACTGCAAGTCTCCATCGCAGAACTGGTGCAGCTGCTGTGCTTACTCCAGAGGAGGCACCCTGGAGACCAAATTCTAATCTTAACCAACAATTAACAACAGGTTAATTAATTAAACTCAAACCAGTAAGCATGACAGCAAATGTCTTCTGGTCTCTTAATGAGTGCCTGCAACCACGAGAAATCCTACCAGTACATGTCCAGCATCAAGGACCAGAAAATGGCCACAGAACCCTTGAAACCACACCTGAATGGCTTCATAACAGCATCTGTGGTGAGCTGAGGGCCCACCACATGCCAAGTAATCATCACATGCTACACCATGTAACAGCTTCACCTCAACAACCTCCTGGAAGATAATGTGGTGACTGTTCCCAGCAGCCTTTCAACGTAACCCACAATTCCCCAGTTAAGCATTCATCCAGAGAAAATAATCAAAAATAGGGAAAAAGTCTTAAATATACAGCTATCCACGGGCATGGGACTCATAACTGCTTCCTATTTCCTCCAATTCAAATGTCTGCAGCAGGGCACTGTTAAAACTGCAGTATTATGTGCCCATTAAAACCATAAATTTGAATCTGAAATGTTATGGGGATCTGCTGATAATGCAGCACTGAATGAGGAAAGCAAAACATGCAATTGTTTATACAGGACAGGCCATCCTGTGTGAATGATACATTTTAATTATGTAACAGGAAAAAAGCTTAGAAAAATACAGTAAGCTATTGTTATCACTCCATTATTAGTGATTTCGTTCTTCTTGCTTTTTAATGTTATCTAGAATGAGTAAATAATATTTATGAGGAAAAACTTACACACGTTACCTGAAAAATTAACGAGCCCAAACCAGTCACGGTAGGTAATTTCAGTTTCCAATGATCTGCAATACTGTTTTATAAACCACAAGTCCCACTGTAAGCAGAGCTGTATTTTCAGGTTCAGACAGTTACTGCTATCACTTAGTATTTAAATAAGCCTTTGAGTCTTTACACATTCTGAACAGGATTTGTTTTTTTTTTTTTTTGCCACATGCCACCTACAGGGGTAAATTATAATGATGTTTTAAAAATGCAAAGACATTAATTAAAATGAAGCTAAGTTCTGATAACTGTTTGAAGTTCACCAAGCCAACTCTGCATCAAAGCATCAAAGAGAAGCATGTCTGGCCTCCAGGCCCACGCTTCTATGAAGAGCTGGAGTAGGCCCAGTTTTAATCACATGGATGAGGAGAGAGGGCTTCTAGCCCAAATTTGTTATCATTACATTATAACTATAATCTGACTAGATTGATTAAAACTTAACACCTTTCCAAGTGATGCTTATGCCCAACTGATAAGACTGAAGTAACCGAATTATACACCAGTGACCCTTGATGTGGGGTGAGTGTGTAGATAATTTCTTAAGGCTGTAGGCAGGTAGAAGAAAACACAACTTTCATTTCCATTTATTTTAACTCATCCTTCCTTGACTTCTATTCAGGCCTGTTGACATTGCACCTAAGGTATTATTTCACGTATGTAATGTAACTGATGTTCAGTGTTATCTGACAGACGCACATATACAATACATACATTAGTTCACACACACATGTAGATTCTGCACCTCACAGGACACACTTTTCAAACATTTATTTTCCAGTCAAAGATCCTTGACTGAAATAGCTTGGAGACTAAAGGTCCTAACACGGAAGGGCAGGAAAGAACAGCCAGCAAAAACAATCCTTTTAGAAATGGAGGTCAAGGAAAGAAGGAAGACAGTAAATAAGAGTAGTGAGGTCAACAGAACTTCCAGGGGAAGGGAGATGAGTAATAGGGAGAACCCTCAAAGTTACAAATGGGGAGAGGGAACAGTACATGAAGATGGTATATTTGTGGGTAAAAACTATAATTATGTTTACTCTTATGTTTTGGTGAAAGGAAATGACTCAAGTCATAGGGTGGATCCTGTTCCTGCCTAATGGGCAAGGCAACTGAAAGAAAGCAGACCACCAGACATCTTAAAATAGATACTGTGTTAGGTTACAATGGTGCCAACAGAACAAACTCGAAAAACAGGAGCAGTTTACTGCTGTGTAATACAGGCTCAACACCAGTGGGAGTCCAGGTTTCCATATGCTAATTTGCCTTGGGGAAGTCAGTAAATGCCAAAACTAGACCTACTGAATAAGAATCTGGAGTTAGCCTAATTGTTCAATTAGCCTCCTAAGCTGGCAGAGGACAGTGCCTGCCTGGACCATGCAATTAATTCTTTCAATTCTATGCCCTCTTTAATTATTTGTTACTGCCATCTCAAAAAGGCCAGGGATAGAGACAAACGCAATCTTTTCCTAAGGTCCAATAACAAAATCAATGTCCATTTTAATATTTTATTTATTTTCCTTACCAGCTGCTGATTATCAGAGTAAGAAAAAGCGATGATAGAAGAGAACCGTTGACAAAGTCACTTCTAGAAAGGGCTGGCTTTCCTCCCCTACTAAAGTGAGCCCAATTGCCCTCTCCTAGTTCTCCACTTGAGGGATTCACTGACAGGAACGGGTTCCCGAGTTTGTGGGTTAGCTTTTTACAGACATTGCAAAGGGAAAAACAACAACCCTCCTTTAACCAATTTCTTTCTTTTTAACCAATTTCTTTCTACATCAGGCGGTGCATCTGATACTTTGCACCCTGAAACAAATGCTCTCTTGATACTGAGCTTTATGCCAAAGTTCTAAAGTTCACACCGTATAAAGGAATCATACCCACTTCTGGACAAAATATTGACACATTTGTTTATCATAACACAGGGCAGAACAAGCAGCAGTTGGGCAATAGTTTTTGGAACTATTTCATAACTGCAGGAGGAAATCTAGATTTACATTCTGGGACGCTGGAGGACGTCTATAATTTGCCTAATGTTTAGACTACGTCCTGCGAACCCCACGGATCAAGCCAGGATTGAAATGTTTCGGTGGGAACGCTACACGGTTTCCTCCGAATTCTTCTTGGTGGCAGTCCCAATCAATGCATTTTGAGAACAAATTACTTAATTAAAATGTCAGGACAGCGGAACTTCTTTCCAGAAGGCAGGGGAAAGGCGACCATCAAGTCACACCGAGAAGACAGTAGGCCATCTTCAAGAACTACCCTCATAAACTGAGCTTGCGTAGACCCAAACCAACGTGTGACCTGAACGAAGGGCTTTCAGCCTCCCACCAGGGCAGAAACGAGAAACAGTCTAGGTTGAATCCATAATCGCCTTCAAAACAAAACAGAATCTAACCAGAACGCATGTGGCAGCGAAAAGGGACAGGAGAACAGTCCCAAAGGCCTCCAAGCAAGGGAGGGCGCCTCTGCAACTTTCCTCCCTCACGCAAGGCGCAAACCCGTACCTCTCCAGGTAACTTAGACGGCTGCTTCAGCAGGAATCCTCTCCCAAAGAGCAGGTGAACATCTATCTAGCCCAAGGACCCAAACTGGTATTTCTGGTTGGGGAAGCAGGCGGCGTGAACTCTCACAAACCTAGGGCTGCTTCTGAGTTCCGCGACGACCTCCCAACCTCGAGGCCACCAAGGGGAGAAGGAGCCAGAGAGGCAGAAGGTGGGGCCGGGGGCGGGGGGTCGCCCGCCAGGCCACGCGCCTTGCACACCGCAGTGGGTGCGTCCGCGGTCAGCTCCTCCGCGCCCTCCCCCAGCACCCACCCCACCCCACCCCACGCTCGGGGTGTGTGTGGGCAGCCACAGCTCCCTCCCGGATGCGGGGGCGAGCTGGGAATGGCCATGCTGCTCCCCCCCACCCCCACCCCCGCCAGCAGGAGAGGGCGTGGGGGCCCCCCAGACGGGCAGGGCCGGCCCCGGGGCGGGGAGGCTCGCGGGCTGCCCGGCGTACCTGGCTCTCGGCGGCGGGGATGCCGGACTCGAGCTCGCACAGTGCGCGGAAGTTGTGCAGCTCGAAGTCGGCGTCGACCTGGAGGGAAAAGGTCACCTCGGAGAGGTCCCTCCGCACACAGTACACGGTGAGCAGCATGGCCCGGGCACGACCCGGCGCGGCCCGGCCCGGCCTCGGCTCAGGGCGGCGGCGACGGCGGCGGCGGGGCCTGGCTGGGGCTGCGGGCGGACGGCGCGAGCTGCCTGCTCTCTCAGCCGCTCGCTCCTTCCCTCCCTCACACACGCTCAGTGACTCACTCCCTCCCGCCCTCACTAGCAAGCACGGCCGCCACCACCCGCCTGCGACTCCGTCTGCCTGCCAGCCGGCCTGCCTCCCACAGCTGCCGCCAAGCGCGCCCGGCGCCCCGCCCCGTCGCATCGCGGCCGCCGTAAAGCCCGCCGCCCGCCGTCTTTGCGACTCCGCGGAGGGGGCGGGGCCCGAGAGGGAAACCGGGGGAGGGGAGGGGCGGGGCGGGGCGGCAGGGGAAAAGGGCCTGGGAGGGAAGGGGGAGGGAAGGAGGCGGGAGAGGGGAGGGAGGGCCCAAGGGAAAGAGAAAACCTATTGATTAGCTGAAGTCGGTGGAGGACTCCACTATTTATTCGTCCCACAGGCCTGGATTAAGTGCCTATCTTGTGCTTGGTGCTTGGGGAGGCAAAAACGTGAAACGACAGGGTCTTACTTTTAAAGAAATCTCAAAGCTAGCACAGAGACGGAGAACCAAGCTTCGAGGGCTAAAGCATATTATCGAAGTAGGAAATGAGACTCGGAGAGGTGAATCACTTCCTGTCCCCATGATTTCGATTTAACCCAGTTCCCAGACCCACCCCCCACCTGGCTCTGCCGGCCCCTTTCCTGCCCTGCCTGCACGCTGCCCTCCCAACCACATGGTGATTTTCAGTTCCTCCGAGGCTCCATTCCCCTGCCTTATAAATGGTTCCCTCTCTATTCGGACTGTGTCCCTTTTCTGACCCAGGCGAGCCCCATCACCTAGCGCCATGCCTGTATTGGACTCAGTTTACAAATTCACCAACTAAAAGTGTTGCTACTTTAATGGCCTGTTTAAGGCCACATAACTGATGAGTAATAGAAGCCCAGGACATGAGGATGCATCAGAAAACCAAAACTGAAAGAAGAATGTAAAGTAGACACGAGGTTGGTATCTATTTACCCTCATCCATCCAGGAAATAGGGAGCCCTCTGCTCTATACCAAGGGCAGAAAGGGTGACAGGAAAGCAATGGAGACAGGTAAGTAGATAGGCTTGGTGGCAAGAAAATGAGAATGACCAGCTGAAGACTTAATTTCTCTGTAAAGGAGGTTGGTGATTAGAAAATATGGAGGACAGGCAAGTCAAGAAGAGTAGTTAGCGGTTACAAGGAACAAAAGATTGAGTGTTAGTGATTCAAAGAAGGGTCTATTTTTCTCACCAGATAGGAAGCCTGGAAGTAAACAGCTGCATTGGCTCCAGGCTCAATAATATCAAGGCCAATGAGCCTGCAAAGCTTTTGGCCTTTTCCTGAGGGTCACAATATGGCAGATTCACTCCACACCATGCATCATGTTCCTATCAACCTCCTATTCCTGTTCCTATCAACCTCCTATTCCTGTTCCTATCACAAATCCCTCAGAAGATTTCTGCTTATAGTTCACTGGCCAGAACTGTGTTACATAGATGCAGAAGAGGCTAGAAGAGAAAGTGTTTAGCTTTTCTTTAAAGGACAGGCATTGAGGGAGAGGTTTGGGAATGGATGTTAGGTCAGCTATACATGGTATCTACTAGAGCAGAAGTTTGAAATAACCAAAGCAAATTGAGCAGAGGAAGATGTAGGATTGCCATATGGGGTCAAGAATTCAGCTGAGCTTGGAATTCTGAATGGATAAAGTTTTTGTGCTACACTTTTTCTACTGGTGCTCAGGTGCCCTGCTATGGCAGATTTTATTTTCCAGAGGTGGCCATGATAGTATCTTCCATCTTAAATGTTCTTCCTACAAGGTGACCATGATCTTCCTGCCATAAGGAGTTGAGGGTATATAGCTCTCTGCTTAAATCAGAGGCATAGGTATCATACTGTGACTAGGTAGGTCATGAAGACAATAAGGCTTCTATCTGACTCTTTTGGAACACTTGCTCTTGGAAACCAGTAGCCATGCTGTAAGGAAGCCCAAGCTACCCTGTGCAGTGAGACCACGTAGGAAGAAAATGTGTGGATGTTCCAGGCAACTCTTCAACAGAAGTCAAAGCTGATTACGAGGAAAACCCACCAAGCACCTGAAGGAAGGCACTTCCAGGTGATTTCAATCCGCACTGTTAGTTATCCATCAGCCTTTGATTCTTCCCAGGTGCAGCCCCAGTCATCATGGGCCATCTCCACTGCAATGTCCTTACTTGTAGACAGGTTCTTGTAAACCACAATTTTATTTTTTAAATTTTATTTATTTATTTTGAGACTAGGTCTTGCTCTGTTGCCCAGGGTAATCCCAATCCCACGGACTCAAGCAGTCCCTAGCATCAGCCTCCCAGGTAACTGAGATTACAGGTGCATGCCATCACGCCCAGCTAATTTTTTTTTTTTTTTTTTTTTTTTTGAGACTAGGTCTTGCTATGTTGCCTGGAGTAGTCTCTAACCTGGGGACTCAAGCAATTCCTAGCCTTGGCCTTCCTCCCTAGGCTGGGATTAAAGGCGTGAACCACAACTTTAAATGAAATAAGGTATCCTTGCCTTTTCCTTCCACAGCTGCCAGGGTTGTGTTTTTCTCATCAAGGAGGAACATAAAAAAGGATACTGGAAACATTACTTGGGGACCTGCCTATTCTTTTTGAATTCCTGACCACAGCATCTGTGGGCTTAATGAAATGGTTATTTTACTGACTATTTTGGAGTGATTTGTTACAAAAGCAACAATCACCAGTACACTGAAGACAAGGCCAGCCAATGAACTCTTAAGAGATACTTTTGTTGCATAAAAAAGATTTAGTTGCACAAAAAAATTCATAATTCCATGATAAATCGAACCCTTGACACCATCTGGCAGTCCTGCATCTTTGCTTAACTTACCGTGGTTATTTCAAACCTTATCTGCTGTTGTAGGCACATGTATGTCCTACCTAATATTCATTCCCAACCCCCTCCCTCCAATCCCTGTCCTTTAAAGAAAAGCTAAACACTCACTCTTCTAGCCTCTTTGGCATCTGTGTAATACAGTTCTTGCCAGTGAACTATAAGTAGAAATCTCTCACTGGGTATGGTGGTGTGCACCTATAATCCAAGTGCTGGGAGACAAGCAGCCCAGGATCATTTGAGTACATAGGTTTGAGACTACCCCGGGCAACATAGCAAGATCTATTAAAAAAAAAATCTGCAGGACGGAAACAGGAATAGGAGGTTGAATAGGAAAATGATGCATGAAATGGAGATGCACAAAGAGATTTTGTTGCACAAAAAGAAAAGTGCATTGATCATGAATGTATCACTCAATGAGTTTTTGCAAACTAAACATGCTTGTGGAACCAATACTCCTCTAGTCATAAAATCAAACATCATCTGTACCCAAAATCCCCCTATATACTCCCTCTCAATAGCTGACAGTCCCCTCTGAGTATAAGCACCACTCTGACTTATAACAGCACGGGTTAGTTTTACTTGTTTTTCTACCACATAGAAATGGGTTTACAGTCTATAATCTTGTATCTGACTTTTTTTGAGACTAGGTCTTGCTGTGTTGCCCAGGGTAGTCCCAATCCTACAGACCCAAGCGATCCCAACCTCAGCCTCCCAGGTAGCTGGGATTACAGGCGCACACAACCACACCTGCCTGCTTTTTCGAGACCAGGTCTTGCTATGTTGCCCTGGGTAGTCTTGAACCTGTGTACTCAAGCGATCCCAGACCTCTTGCCTCCCAGCGCTTAAACTACAGGTGCCTGCCACCATGCCGGGCTTGACTTCTTTCATTCAACCCTAAGTGGATTTCACCTGTACCATTGTGTGTAATTATAACTTGTGCTTTCTCATTGCTGTGTATTTTGTTGTGTGAATTTGACAGTTCATTCACTCTGTTGATGGACATTTGAGTAGATACATTTTCCCTTGAATCATTTTTCAATTTGAGTATCCAAAATTTGCAACCAGAGAGTCCTAACTAATATAATCCTACATCTGCAAACCAGTTCTAAGCTCTTGACATTTGAATATGTTCCAGTAATTAAGTAATAAAAGTAAGTTTAAGTTATTCATACTGGCATTATATATATAATATATATATATATATATTTTTTTTTTTGAGACTAGGTCTCTCTGTGTTGCCTGGGGTAGTCCCAATCCTGTGGACTCAAGTGATCCCCAGCCTTAGCCTCCTAGCCTGGGATTACAGGCACCCACCACCGCGCCTAGCTGCTTTTTTCGAGACCAGGTTAGTCTCGAACCCGCAAGCTCAAGCAATCCTTGGCCTCTTGCCTCCCAGCTCTTGGATTACAGGCATGCACCACCGTGCCCGGCATCAATATATATTCTGAGCACCTACTATAGGCAGGATATCATTGAAGTAGAGGAATTTGCAGCTTAATTGGACAGATAAGTTTCCTGCTTAGTGGAGTATCCATTCTAGTGGAAATGACAGACCAAAAAAAAAAAAAAAAACTCAACTAAAAGCAATAAACTCATACTCTGACAAACATTATAGAAGAAATAAATAGCATGCTGTTTATTGTCATATAGTAACTGGAGGATGGAACTGTGTGGAATAGGATATATCACTGTAGACCTCTCTGAAGCAGTGATATTTGAACTAAAACCTAAGAAATGAAATCAGCCATCTGGTACACCTCAGGCAAAATAAATAGAAAATATGAAGGTCCCTAACTAAAAAAGACCTTGATCTCCTGTGAGAAGATCAGTGGGACTGGTGGGACTGGGAGAGAGGGGAAAAAGGCAGACTGTGACTGCAAGGTAATAAGGCATCACATCATGTAATGCCTTATAAGGCATAGTGAGGCATTTGGCTTTTAAACCAAGTACAATGGGAAGCCAGTTTGAGGGCTTTAAGTAGGAAAATTATATAATCATATTTATGTTTTTAAAAGTTCACACTTCAGAAATAACGTTCATGTTTATGGTCCATTAATTATCAATAATACAACACACTGTAGGAAAGAATAAACTTCAGCAAATGGTACTGATCTGAATATTCACATGGGAAAGAATGAAGTCCTATTTCTACCTTATACAGATAACAAAAGTAACTCAAAGTGGATCACAGACTTAAGTGTAAGAGCAAAAATTATAAAAGTCTTATAAGAAAATACCAGGGTAAATCTTTTTTAATTTTTATTGAAGTGCCATTATTTTTGCATCCTTGCTGGTGTTTTGACAGCACAGGATTTCCGCACACACAGGTGTAGTCACTGT
Organism: Uropsilus gracilis; assembly: GCA_004024945.1. Lineage (NCBI taxonomy): Eukaryota > Metazoa > Chordata > Mammalia > Eulipotyphla > Talpidae > Uropsilus > Uropsilus gracilis. The sequence goes on from PVHY01009596.1 coordinate 25,954, forward strand.
AGGTACCATCCTACTGCTCTACCATTGTTCATTGTTCATTGTGTTCTCCCCACATCTCCCTGTTTGCACTTCTCCCCTACCTGTCCCTCTCCCCCTTTAAAAGGCAATGATATATGGTCAGTTTTTCAAGGGTTGGTTTTAAAGTTTGTCTTTGCTACTTTGTTTGATTTTTCTGTATTCCACATAAAAGTGACACCATCATTTATTATGATAAATGAGTATCATTCTCCTTGCTTATTTAACTTAATATAAGCCCTTCCAGCTCCGTCTGTGTTGCTATGAACTACAAAATTGTATGAGTTTTTCTTTTTTTTGATCACTTAGTATTTCAGTGTGTGTGTGCGTATACATATATATATATATATATATATATATCTGTCTCACATCTTCATTCACTTGTTTATTTTGGGGCACTTAGGTTGCTTTCCTATCTTGATTGTTGTAAATAATGTTGCCATAAACATAGCAGTGCAGGGTTCCTTTTAAATTAGTGTTTTTATATTTTGGGAGGTAGATACCCAGGAGTGGGATTGCTGGGTCATACGGTAGATCCAATTTTAATCTCTTGAGAAACCTCCACCCTGATTTCTACAGGAGTCCGGCCCATCTATGTTCCCACCAACAGTGTAAGAGGGTTCATCTTTCTCCACATATAGGGGTAAATCTTTGTAACTAGGTTAGGCAAAGCCTTCTTACATAAGGCATAAGCCAAAAAAGAGAGAAAGATGTGTTGTTCTTCATCAAAATGATAAATTTTTATTCTTCATAAGACACCATCAAGAAAATGAAAAGACAATACACAGAATGAGGCACAGTATGTGCAAATCAAATATTTGATAAGAAATTTGTATCTATATAAAGGATCCCTACAACTCAACAACAAATAGACAAATAACCCAATTTTTAAAATGGACAAAAGGTTCATGAAGACATTTCTTTAAAGGTGTACAAATGAAAAAATGCCCAACAGCCTTAGCCATCAGAGAAACACAACTCTGAATCATAGTGAGATATTATTTCACATTCACGAGGGTGGCTGTGATCACAGAGACAGATAATAACAAATGGTCATTAGGATATGGAGAAATAGGATCCCTGATACAATTCCTTTGAGAATTTTAAATGGTATAGTCACTTGGAAGAGAGTTTGGCAGTTCCTCAAAAAGTTAAGCACAGAGTCATTATATGATCCATCATCCCTAAGTATACACCCAAGAGAAATGAAATATATCTCAAGGTAAAAACAGATGTTTGTAGCAACATTATTCAGAGTGACCAAAAAATGGAAACAATGCAATCATTCACCAGCTGATGAATGAAAAGTAAAAAGTGGTACGTGTAGCCAAATAATGGAATATTACTGGTAATAAAAAAGAAGCATTGATAAATACAACATAGAAGAACCTTGAAAACTTTGTTAATTGAGAGAAATGAGTTGCAAAATATAGATATTGTGTGATTCCAATAATATAAATTAATGATATTAAATGTCCAAAAAAGACAAAGTCATAGAGATCAGAGTATATTAATGATCAGAGTATATTAATGGTGCCTAAGGCTGGTAGAGGGTAGGGGGCTGGTGGTGTGTGGCAAATGACTCTCAATGGGTCCAGAGTTCCTTTTTGGAGTGATAAAAATGTTCTAAAATTGATTATAGTGATAGCTACTAAGTATACTAATATTGAATATACAACTACTGAATTCTAAACTTTAAATGGTGATTTGTAGGCTATGTGATTTCTATCTCAATAAGGCTATTACAATTTTTTAAAGTTTTCTCTGATGGCTAAGTGGAGAATGGGGCAATGGGGAAAACAGGAAAATGTTTAGGGAGCTACAGCAGGAGGAGAGGAGGGAGTATTAACTTGAAATTACAGAGAAAGGAAACAAAAAATAAATACAATCAACACATTCTAGGCTATTCCCAAACTCTGATTAATGTGTTCTGCCTGCATATTATTTGTCTGATGACCTTGCTGTCTAACTCTAGTTCTCTACTAGAAGGCACAAATCAGTAAGGCATCTACCCTCGTACGGATTTAAGCAAACTTCTACAATAAAAACTAACCACCACCCCCAACTGTAAGTACTTGTTTGATATTCTTAGTTTTTGTTTAAAGCAGGCTTCTTTTTCAAAATGTCCCCTCTTCATCAGTTCCTGGCTAGGTGGCTCAGAGATGTCCTATCTTCTTTGGCATGTCAACTGAAAACAGATAGTCTTCATTTTACTCATTATACCTTAACACAAAAAGTCACAGGTTTTCTATTTCCTAGGATCATGTGCATATGTATAATGCAATGCCTCCTTATTTTCCTGCTTATCTTTCCTAAAAATCTGATAGCCTCGCATTTCTACCATATTCTAGGTCAACTCTTCCTCTTTGCTTCCAATATATCTTGTACTCACTGGTTAGCAAAACATTTCAGGTGATTATGGCTATCATGTCAAGGCTATACTTTGCGTAATCAGAAGTTTGGAGGTGGAGCCCAATATGTACTTTGATTTCCAGAGTCAGCGCTGGACAAAACTGGTCAAAGTTTTCCTTGGAGAGCTCCAATTTATCTCCTTCTTTAGTTCCTAGATATTCTCTCCACCTAGTCTTACTAGTTCCCCTGTGTTCCTACTTTCTTCCCTTGTTTTTTCAAAGTCTGCCTACAAGAAATGATTTGCACTAATTCACACTAAGGTATTAATGCCTACTGAAACTCAATATGCTTGCTTAAAGTATTGCGTTTTAATAGAGGGTAAAGGTATCAATCATTAGCTGTAGGTTTCTAGGTTCCAGGGAACTTAGAGGGGAGGTAAATTTTCCCAAGAACCTTCCAAATGACAAACCCATTTCACCTACGCTGCTGAGACCTGAGTGAGCTTTGTTGATCTAGCCTTGATACTCTGAGTTCAAGACCTACCATAGTAGTTAAACTGCTTTTTCTTAAATTTTTTTCATCAGGAAACGGTTATTATTTTTCTTCATGAAAAACTTGAGTGCTCTTGTGGAAGAATTTCAGGTGTCATGGCTAAAACAGAGCCAGCTTTTAAGATACAAAATCAATATAAAACATTCTGAGAGCTGGTACTGCCAATGTCATAAACCCTGTAATAATGCCAAGATGTTCAAAGCCACTTGTGTAAACTTTGATCCACTCACCATAATCAACAATAGAACTATGTTGGGCCTAGACCATTAATTAACACCTCTGCATGTCAGATATTTTCTAGGTATTAGTGGTCTACCAGAGAACAAGATAAAGAGTTTAGTCAAGGCCGGGCACGGTGGCTCGTGCTGGTAAGCTTCAGCCTATGAAGCGGCCGGGGCTAGGGATCGCGGTTCGAGTCCCGCCTGGGGCCCATAGCGAGACTTAGTTCTAAAAAAAATAGCTGGGCGTGGTGGTGCGTGCCTGTAATCCCAACTACCTGGGAAGCTGAGGCTGGGAATTGCTTGAGTCTGTGGTGCCCTGGGCAACAAGAGCCTGCAGTTCCACAGGCAAAAATAGCAAGGCCTAGTCTCAAAAAAAAAAACAAAAAAAAAAAAGTTTAGTCAGCCGGGCATGGTGGCATGTGCCTGTAATCCCAGTTACCTGGGAGGCTGAGGCTGGGTACCACTTAAGTCCACGGGTTCGAGATAACTATGAGCAACATAGTGAGACCTAGTCTCTTAAAAAAAAGTTTGTTAAGGAAAGGTACACAGTTGGGGAGAGTAGACAACACAGAAAATGTGTTAGGTGGTGATTAAAATAAAAAGCAAGCCGGGCATGGTGGTATGCACCTGTTTTCCAAGTGCTGGGAGGCAAGAGGCTTGGGGTCACTTGAGTTCGCTGGTTCAAGACTACCCCGGGCAACCTAGTGAGACCTGGTCTCGAAAAAAAAAAAGCAAGCAGCAGACAGGGGGTATCTGGGAAGGGGGGATTTAGGACATGCAATGATGGCTACAGACTTGTCTTCCTATTAAGTGACATCTGAACATAGATGAAGTGAACTAAGTCATGTGGACACTCAGGAGAATACTCAACACAGGTAACAGCAAAGGAAAATACCTAAATATGGAAGCATACTTGTCCAGTCCAAGAAACTGTGAAGAATAGTACTGGCATAGATCAGTATCTGAAGAGATGAACTAGCTCACAGGACCTGACTGTGTTGCTAAACTATTGTGAGGCTTTTACTGATTGAAATGAGAGTTTTGAACAGAGAAATGAAATGATGTAACATACAACTATGTGACATAGCTAGTTAGTGCAAAATCAGAAGAGTTAGAAGGCTATTGCAGTAATACAGGTGAGAGATCATGAAGGATCTGACTAATTCATTATGAAGGTAGAACCTGTAGGAGCTGGTGCGGCACTGGATATAGGACATGAAAGGAAAGGGAATCAGAAAGTCTATAAACTATGACCCAGTATTTTAGAGTACAGCTAGTGCTGGAAATGCTTCTGTTTGCTGGAGGGACTTGTATTAGAGTGAAAGAATGTTAACGTTGATAACTTCCTGCAAAGTCTTTGAAAAAGAGCTGAACCATTTCCATGATCTCCTCAGATCCTTTCATGTTCTAAGTCTTTTTGACTAGACTTCAGAGACCTGTGGAAGGGTCTCTACATATCTCGATCTCCATTCTGGGACCTCGATTTCAAGAACTGCCCTCTGGACAACTAGGCTCTGTGCTTTTGCTCATGAGAGGTTGAATTATTTCTCTAAATTCAAAGCAGAAGCTTCTCTTTTCCAATAATTACTTCAACAGGATGTGAAACAACCCCAAATTCCTCCTGCCCCAGAGGTACAAGTTTTTGTGATTCTATTATAAGATGTTCCGGGAATGACCCTCCCCAGTATAGCACAGAGAGAGCAAAACCATCCACAGACTTGAAAGCTGTGAAACAGCTATGCAGAATAAAGCCAGGGAAAGCTAGTCTTTCCAAGCCCCACGAACAACCAAGGAGTGGGATAAAGAAGAAAGAACGAAGCTGGCTGAAATTGTGCGCAGCTTTAATCCCAGCCTCGGATGTGAGGCTGAAACTGGGAATTGCTTGAGTCTGTGGGTTGGAGACCCGCCCTAGGCAACATAGTGAGACCTAGTCTCAAAAAATAGCTGGGTGTGGTGGTGTGTACCTGTAATCCCAGCTACCTGAGAGGCTGAAGCTGGGGATCACTTGAGTCCAGGGTACCACCTGCAATGAGAGTCTGCGGTTCCCCGGGCAACATAGAGACACTTAGCCTCAAAAAAAAAAAAAAAAAAAAAAAAGAGCATTGGGTCCCTGGGTCTTGTATTTTCACAGTGCATTCTTCAGAAAGGTTCGATTCAACCCCAGCAATGCCTTCCTCTGCGCACTGACGTCATCTCCATATCTTTATCTCAAAATAACTTAGATCTAGAAAGCCCCTACCCAAGAATGACGACATTTCAAACCTCACTGGTGCACTGTTCCTAGCTCCATAAGCAATTCAAACTTCTGACGGTTGCAATAATTTTGCCAGTTAAAATCTGTAGGGTTGCTTCTTGGGTGGGGATCCTCACATCGCTTATCTAATAAACTTCATCATTGATAACTTTTATTTCTGTTAACAGTTCCACTTTCTTCAAGTGCTCACTTCAGCATCCTTCATTTTCACCCCGCTTAACCTCTTAACCTTTGCCGGTATTTGAACATACTGTTGCCACAAGAGGCAACTTTTAGCATCTAAGAGTCCTAGTCTCCAGAAACGCCCTTGCACGACCCACCTAAACTCACCATTCATTGGGAGGGCCTCAACTACCCTAGCCGTGCCAGGCCTTCCAGCTAGGATGCGGCAGGCACTCCAGGTGGTGATCCTACCATCCCATCACAGCTACCACCCACCTGGGGCCTTGCTGCAACGCGCCTGCGCGGCACCACCTGCCCGTTGCGTCATCGCCTAGCGGGCCGCGCACGTGACGCGCTCAAGCCAATGGCCGACGTCTGCGCTTTGGAGTCCTGGTTGCTAGGCGACCCCAGCCTTAACTCAGCCTCTACGCTTAGGATTTATCCTGCAAGGTCGCTTTAGGTGTGACTCAGGCTCCTGGACGTGCTGGTGCCTCCGGGGACTTGTCGCGACCGTCGCCTTTTAACTGAGGCGTCATCCCCTGCCGTGCTTGGAAGCTGACACACCCGGGTGTGTCGGCATCCGCGGGCAGTTCCTGCGGGGGGAGCAGCCGTGGCTGTGCCGGTGACGGTGTGGTAGGCAGGGTCCACGCGCAGCTCTTGCTTTGGCCCAGCTCAGCTCGACAGAACCGGGCACAGGGGCGCGCACGTGTGTGTGTCGGTGCGGTTCTGTGTGTGTATATGTGTGTCAGTGCAGGTTCTGTGTGTGTATGTGTGTCACTGCGGGTTCTGTGTATATATTTGTGTCAGTGTGGGCTGTCAAGGCAGTGCCTGCTAGTAGTCTCAGTTGTGGCTTCCTGCATCTTCCCTAAGACTTTTGTCCTGAAGGCTTCTTACTTGTGACCAGAGATGGGAAATGAATAGAATCCTGTGTATTATGCGTCTGGTTTGAAATGATTGCGTCTTAAATAGCTGTAGTCTGAAGGATAACAGACTTCTATTAAAAAAAAAAAAACAGTAAAGGAGGCCGGGTATGGTGGCGCATGCCTGCAAGCGGCAGTGTAGGAAGCCTTGACCGGGCCCAGGGATTGCGGTTCGAGTCCTGTCAGGGGCACGTAGCAAGACCTATTCCCCCCAAAAAATAGCTGGGCGTGGTGGCACGCGCCTGTAATCCCAGCTGCCTGGGAAGCTGAGGCTGGGGATCACTTGAGTCTGTGGTTCCACAGGCAAAAATTGCGAGACCTAGTCTCAAAAAAAAAAAAAAAAAAGTAAAGGATACCCCAGAAGTGAAAAAAATCAAATGCTTTGTAGAAGGTTTATAGTTTGATTTTTTTTTTTTAATAGAAGGTCACAGTCATTGGTGTTCCTAGTAACAGTGGCAGTCTTTTTACTCTTCAGCATTTTCAGTCCTGAAGTCCTTGCCATGTGCCTGGGACGTGTACATAGCTGTTTTTTTTTTAGCTTGACGTTTGTGTGTACCTAACTGATGTTTACGTTGAGTTTCCCATATTTTGTTCTAATCACAAAGCCGTGAAATAAAGCAACCAGGTCTTGTTACTACTTGTTTTCATGCATAAGCAAATAGAATCAGGTAAATTACTCCCCAAACATCAGCTTCTGGAGCTTGAATGTGTAAGGTGGCCTTGGGGATATTTTATTAAAATGCACATTATGAATCCTGCTGGAGCAAGCCTGGGCGTTTGTGCATTGTTAACAAACATTCATTTGCAGAAAATGCTGGAATTTACTTTGAATAGCAATAGCCAGGGAATGGCACAAACCTTCCCCTTTCCATTTCTGATTTCATGCCAAAACAATTGATTTCTTAACAATTTAAACTTTCAGTTACATGTGAAGGGAAGCCATGGGATGGGAATGACAAAAAGGTAGTCCACATAGAACTTCTTTTCAAGATTTATTTCGTTTATTTTGCTCGTTTGATCACTTGAGAATTCATAATATTTGAAGTACCTGGTGGACTGAAAGCGTCTCAGTCTGGGTAGGCTCATTATTGGTTGTAGCAGCTGAAGAAGGTCGGTTGAGTCCGCGGATTCGAGACAACCCTGAGCAACATAGCGAGACCTAGTCTCTCAAAAATAAAATAAAATAAAATAAAATAAATAGCTTCAATAATCTGAGGGAACCAGGGACACAGGCCCACCAGGCAGGGAGGCTGGGCCAGTTGCAGGGCCAGCAGGCAAGCAGGAAGTCTGGGCATCAGAGGTGTGGAGCTGGGAAGCAAGCAAACCCTCCAGCCACCTCAGGAATCTTCACACTCTCTCTCTGGGCTTTCCCTTGCATTCTCTCAGAGTCCTCCCCCTTCCCCCGCCCCCATGCTGTCCTTTTATCCTGCCTCCTAGGCCCAGGTGTGCACACTCAGGCATGTGCACACTCAGGCATGCGCACATCCATTGGGCCAGGTGCATGCAATCATGGGGAGGGCACAACACCCCCAGTGCTGGTCATAGAGGCTAATAGTGGGAAAAGTCTGACCTGCTCATTTATCCAACTCATCATGAAACTAAACTTTTATTGTTAGAAAGACTTCCCCTGACATCGAAGGGCACAGTTTACCCAGAGTGCCTTAGCTCCATGGCTGAGTTACCAGGCAACCCCAGTCCTTTGGTTCTTTGAAAACCTTTATCAGGCTCGGCATGGTGGTTGCATGCCTTTAATCCCAGCCTAGAAAAGGAGGCCAAGACTAGGAATCAACTGAGTCCGCGGGTTCAAGACCTGCCTGGGAGCAACACAGCGAGACCTAGTCTCAAAAAATAGCTGGGATTACAGGTACGTAATCCCAGGTACCTGTAATCCCAGCTACCTGGGAGGCTGAAACTGGGGATTGCTTGAGTCTGTGGTACCCCGGGCAGTGTGAGTCTGCGGTTCCCTGGGCAACATAGCAAGACCTAGTCTCAAAAACAAAACAAAACAAAACAAAACAAAAAAAAGGAAAGAAAACCTTCGTCAAATGAGAACACACTTGGGTTTGCTTCAGCAGGACAGAAACTAAAAAAAAAAAAAGAGAGAGAACACACTTGCATTTCTGAATGGAGACTAAACAGTGAAAACTAGACAATTTGTTTCATTTACATGAGGAGAAAATGTTAATGATCTAAGAAAAAGTAGATGTCCGGGAATGCTTACAATCATAGCTCCAAAAATTCATGAAAATCATCATGTTCTCACTCATGGAAAGACAGGCAGACCCAAGTGGGCTCTTCGACTCAACTATTGTGCTGTAATCGTTTTTGTTTTTGTTTTTGTTTTTTGAGACTAGGTCTCGCTATTTTTGCCCGTGGAGCGGCAGGCTCTTGTTGCCCGGGGTACCACAGACTCAAGCAATCCCCAGCCTCAGCTTCCCTGGTAGCTGGGATTACAGGCACGTACCACCACGCCCAGCTATTTTTTGGGGACTAGATCTCGCTACGGGCCCCAGGCGGGACTCGAACTGCCATCCCTAGCCCCGGTCGCTTCATAGGCTGAAGCTTACAGGCACGAGCCACCGTGCCCGGCCTGTTTTTGCTTTTTTGAGACTACGTCTCACTATTTTTGCCTGTGGATCCACAGGCTCACATTGTCCAGGGTACCACATACTCAAGCGATTCCCAACCTCAGCTTCCCCAGGTAGCTGGGATTACAGGCGCGCACTACCATGCCCAGCTCTTCTTTTGGAACTAGGTCCCGCTACGTTGTCCAGAGCAGGACTCGAACCACAATCCCTGGTCCCTGCCGTGACTTCTTAGGCTGCTGCTTACAGGCATGCGCCACCATGCCCGGCCTGTGCTGTGATGTTTTTGTAATGTTTCTTGTGCCTGAGGTTCACAGAACAACTTGGACCTGTGGGTTCTTAGTTTTCATTAAATTTTGAAAAAGTAGGGCCATTATTTTTCAAACGCGTTTCTGTCCTCTTCTCTCCATTAAAGTCTCCAATTACATGTGTATTAGGTTCACTTGAAGTTGTCCCACAGTTCATGATATTCTGTCTTTTTTAGAAAAATGTTTTCCCTTTCATTAATTTTGGATAACTTCTGTGATTTTGTTCTCAATTGTACTTATCTTTTGGGGTTCAGTATTTATCATTAATCTTATGCAGTGTGATTTTAATCTCAGATTTCATGGTTTTCCTCTCCATAGTCCAATTCTAATCTTCTTTATATCTTGTGTGACTCTACGTAACATCTTAAATGTATGGCATACAGTTGCAGTCCCATTTTTATTGTCTGTGCTGCTCATTCTAACATGTATCACTTCTAGGACACTTTTCAGTGATTAATTTGTCTCTTCATTGTGGGTCACATTTCCCACTTCTTTGCTTGCCTGGTCATATTGTGAATTTTACCTTATTCAGTGTTGGATAGTTCTTTCTTTCTTTTTTAAAACATTTCAATAAATTTTTTTGAGCTTTGTTCGGAAATGCAACTCATTGACTTGGGCATTGTTTGATTCTTTTGGGTTTTGCCCTCAAGACCCATTGGCAGACAGGACCAGAGCTAACTTGAGGACTGATTATTTTAAGGACACAGAAAATGCTTTATACTTTTCCCAGTTTCCTGTAACTGATGAGTTCCCCCAATCTGGCTAATGGAATAGGTCTAGTTCCTGGCAAGTATGAGCATGAGCAACCTTCCCCCAAACCTTTTAAGTGGTTCTGTCCCCAGCCGTGGGCGCCAAGCAGTCCTTTGCTGAATGCTAGCAGGGGACCCTTCACAGACCTTGGGTTCTCTCTGGTACCTTGTCTTGTGAACTCTAGCGGGCTTAATTTCCCTTCATGCTCAGCTCTGACTCTTCTGTTTGAGGAGTCTGCCTTACTTGGCCTCAGTTTCTCTACACTGTAGCCTGGAAACTCAGGGCAGTAAACTGACCTAGCAAAACCTCATTAGTTGTCCCTTTCTCAAGGATCACCATCCTTCGTGGGTTGATCTTGAAAACCATTGTTTCAGGGTTTTTTGGCCCATGTTTTAGGAGGAAAAGCAAATTTAGCATCTGTTTCTTCACAAGGGGAATTTCAAGCATCACACCCACGTAGAGCACTTTGGCCACTCAGAATGTTGACAATTGAGACATAGCTTAGGTTGCATGTGTTGAACTCACATCTTATTTATTTCAGGAGAAGACAGCTATTATGTTGTTTTTATATCTTAACACTTGACCAATAGCCCAGCCCCTGGCTGACACTTAGGAAATGCTGGAGTGGTTGAAGGAACTATTTTAAGCAACCAGCTGTTGATCCACTCATGGTGTTTTTTTCCCCCCAACATTTGTTGATGGGCTATTGTGATTTTCTTCTTGCCTGCCAGCAGCAAATGAAAGTGAAGCAAAATACAAAATTCTGGAACTATTCATGATAATTACCCACAAAAACCACACACTTTAAGAAGCTTATTTATCGGCATAAGGGACGTTTTGGAGGAGGTGGAAAGTGTAAACTTGGGCTGTGGTAATGGCTGCATAAGTTTACCCAAAAAATCATTGACTTGCACACTAAAAAACAGGTGAATTTTGTGGCATGTAAAGGCATATTTTGAAAGGAGCAAATCCTAATGATTCCCAAGGAGTTTAAAGTGAAAAAGGAAGTTGCCCAACACCTTATATAAGATAAACCCATGAGGGTGCAGTGGTGTGCTCCTATATAATCCAAGCTACTGGGAGACTGAGGCTAGGAATCAACTGAGTGCGTGGGTTTGAGACAACCCTTGGCAACATAGCGAGTGCTAGTCTCTCTAAAAAAAAAAAAAAAAAGATAAACTCATGTTCCCCCCCGCCCCCAGCCCTGTGCTCAACCCTAGCCCCCCTCCCCATATGCCTTCGCATTGGGGAGAGGCAAATTATTCTGAACTTTGTCTTTATGAAATACACATGTATTTTGTAATCAGAAACACATTTGTAAAGAAGATTAACCTTCCTCAGTTAAAAAAAAACAACAAAAACCCCTCATTTTCTTCAAGAAAAAAATTAAACAGTGCAAAGATTACGTTAAGGTAGCCATTGTATAACACTAACCCTGTGTTGAGATCTCAGGTTGAAATCCTGACCTAAACTGTGTCACCTGACTGGATGGTTCAAGGTGTTCTCTTTCCAGCTCCTGAATTCTACTCCACTTCTTCATTACATGGTCAAGCAGAAGCTTTCCTGTGCCCTCTCCTGGCTCAACTTTGAAACTGCATAACAGTGATAACACTTCCCCGGGTGATCCTTCCCCCAGATAAACACATGTTCCTCTGTCCTTTCTCTTGCCCTAAGGAGGCTCATCTGAGACTAGAGATGGCCACTTCCATGACATCTGCATAAAAGTGGACTTATCCAGAGGTCGCATTCATAAGCTGAGTAGAGAGACTGAACAACCAATCTCAGATAGTACCTATTGTATGTTCAGAAATGACATTATTAGTGGAGGTAACTCCATGTAAGTGTGGCAAGTATTTTTTTTTTTTTTTTGAGACTAGGTCTCACTATGTTGCCCAGGGTAGTCCCGAGCCCATGGACTCAAGTGATTCCCAGCCTCAGCCTCCCAGGTAGCTGGGATTACAGGTACCCGCCACTGTGCCTGGCTGCTTTTTCGAGACTAGGTTATCCTATGTTGCCCGGGGTAGTCTCGAACCTGAGAACTCAAGCGATCCCTGGCCTCTTTGCCTCCCAGTACTTGGATTACAGATGCGTGCCACCACACCCGGCTTAGTGAGGCAAGTATTCTCTGAGGCATTGCTGAGAGTGTTACTTCATAGGTCGAATAAACAATCAACAGAAGAGTGGAGATTTCCACAAACCGGGATGAAAAATATTCTGAACTTGGAACCTGGATGAACACAAGCTGTGTCTGTTTTCTTTTAGGGCCAGGGACAAAGGAGTTAAATGTTGAGTTACAGGAGGAACTGGGTGGCAGGGAAAGGCCCAGCATGGGGGCGGGAGTCTCTGCAGGAACCTTTCTAGCCTCCACAGGCACAGACACGTTCAAAGTGCTGACTCCTCCTGCCTCACCTGCCATGCCAAAGGGGATCCACACAGACAGCTGAATGAGGCCCAGTGCTGTGTGCAGCCTCTGGCTGGCACAGGTAGGGCTGAAATAAGAATCACCCCAGAACTGCTTTCTACCCACCTGTTCACCAAACGTTTATTACTTGCATTTGTCATCAGCTCTGGCTTCAGAGAACTGCCAAAAGGACAAGACAGATATTGGGACTTAACCTGAAGGGCCCAACCTTTTTCCTGTGTGGTGCGCATAGAAAATCATACAACGGAGCAAGGCTGAGGCTGGGAATCGCTTGAGTCTATGGGTTGAGACCCGCTCGGGGCAACATAGTGAGACCTAGTCTTAAAAAAAAAAAAATAGCTGGATGTGGTGGCGCACGCCTGTAACCCCAGCTACTTGGGAAGCTGAGGCTAGGTATCACTTGAGTCTGTGGTACCCCAGGCAATGTGAGCCTGTGGTTCCCTGGGACACAAAGCGAGACCTAGTCTGGAAAAAAAAAAAAAAAAAGAGAAAATCATACAGTTTGTGCATCCCGCTGAGGTCAACCAGACAATGGGGGGAGGCTTTAGGGACATTCGTATGAGATTTGGTAAAAATAATATTTTCCACATATTGTATAATTATGACTTGAAAAATAAAATGAAGAAATCACAGACAGTGTTAAACATGTCTAAGGTTTCATATTCCAATAAAATATTGTCTACATTTTAGCTGTCTTCTGTGACTATTATTCTTTAGTATCAGGTCTTACGCTTGAAATGGCTGTGTGCAACATAAGCCAGAACATTTCAAGGAGTGCTTTAAGATCTTGATCACCAGGCTGGGCACGGTGGCTTGTGCCTGAAAGTGTCAACCTATGAAGTGGCCGGGGCTAGGGATCGCAGTTCGAGTCCCGCCTGGGGCCCGTAGCAACTTAGTTCCAAAAAAATAGCTGGGCGTGGTGGCGTGCGCCTGTCATCCCAGCTACCTGGGAAGCTGAGGCTGGGGATTGCTTGAGTCTGTGGCCCCCTGTGCGGTTCCACAGGCAAAAATAGTGAGATCTAGTCTCAAAAAAAAAAAAAAAAAAAAAAAACTTGATCACCAGGAACAAGGAGAAACTTAAGTGGAGAATAAGAACTAGGGAAAACTTTATCATTGATCTAATGATTTACAAAAGTTAGAATATTTAAAGATGCTTATTTTTTCTCTAATTAATAATTTTATTAATGAAATTTATTTGAATTATAAATTTATTTTATAAATAATAAAATTTAAATATTTAAAAAGTTAAAATATTTAAAGACATCTTATTTTTCTTTGTTATTAGTGATTTCATTAATAACAATAAAATGGCAATTTCAGGGCCAGATGTGGTGTCACATGCCTGTAATCCAAGTGCTGGGAGGCAAGAGGCCAAGGATTGCTTGAGTTCCTGGATTCAAGACTACCCCGAGCATCATAGTAAAACCTGGTCTTGAAAAAGCAGCCAGGTACGGAGGCGGGCACCTGTAACCCTAGCTATCTGGGAGGCTGAGGCTGAGGATTGCTTGAGTCTGTGGGATCAGGACTACCCTGGGCAACATAGCAAGACCTAGTCCCCCCAAAAAAAATGGCAATTTCATGTGATAACAACAGATTTTTAATCCATCCAGACTCATATCAAGCATTTCAAAATAATGACAAGAGCCCTGACTGGCCCAACTAAAAACACCATCCTACGAGATTGCTACCCACTTGGTCTGCACTGCTATTCGCTGCTGATGGCTAGCTGACTTCTGCTCTGATTGGTCAATGTGTGCAATAAATAGTTAATATGTATGTAATTTGTTAAATATAAGGTAAATATTTTTACCACACCCTGCCCATGAGTGTTGCTAAAACAGTCACCTGCAGTTGGCTTGGACATTAGCCAAAAAAGGACAGACATATATGTTACTATGTGAAGGTTTGGGTCAACCACCTAGGGCAGCTCTGACCAGAACCTTCCAATCAGTGTCCCTGCCCCTCCACCCCTAACCACCTCTACCTTGTTCTGTTGATCACCGTGGTTGGAGCACAGGGAAGCCCACTCCTCCAGCAGAACCCCAGGCCCTGATCGGTGGTAGGCAATAGTGTACACTGCAACTGGCCTCCCAAGTTCAGGTGCAACAAAGCAGCAAATGCTGTTGACACTGCTGACTGCTAGTGAGGCACTCAAATGTGGGAAGAATGAAAGGAAAATAGGCAGTAAGAAAATCATACACTCAGAATAAGCGATGTGAAATAACTTGGTGGTCACATGTGGGAATAGGGGTGTCAAGAGAGTGTTGCATTTAGTCCAGAAAATGGCGGGATATTAGTCTCTTTCAACATTGAATACCCATTATTGACCACTAGGAAGCTGGGCCTCCCGCCACCCTGCAGAGTGGAGGCTGGAGTGGCATGGAGGGTGGGGCTGTTATGTGGCATTCTTGTAAAGGTCATGATTTGATGCAAGCATGAGCCTTTCCCATTCATTCTCAGTTTCTAAAGGTTAAAAATAGAAATCACCAAAAAAAAAAATCACAATTCACCACATTATTTTATGACATAAAATAAATTGTATTATAAGGCACATGACTCTATTTGCAAAGCACTTCCTTCTTTCCCAAGTGTCTTTTCCCTTCTTAGAAAAGACATCTTTCTGAAGAAAAATCTGAATAGATGTTTTTCCAAAGAAAACTTACACATGGTCAATAGGCTCATGAAAAAGTGCTCATGATCATTTATCTCAGGGAAATGCAAATCAAAACCACAATGAGAATCAAAATCTTACACTTAGGCTGGAAATGGTGGTGCATGCCTGTAAGTGGCAACCTAGGAAGCCGCTGCTGGGGTCAGGGATCGTGATCCGATTCCCGCCAGGGGTACGAAGTGAGACCTAGTCCCCCCCCCCAAAAAAAAAAAACAAAAACAAAAACAAAAAAAACCCCAGCTGGGTGTGGTGGTATGCACCTGTAATCCCAGCTACCTGGGAAGCTGAGGCTGGGGATTGCTTGAGTTTGTGGTACCCCAGGCAATGTGAGCCTGCGGTTCCACAGGCGAAAATAGTGAGACCTACTCTCAAAAAAAAAAATCAAAAAACCTCACACTTGTGGGAATGGCTATTTCAAGAGAAGAGAAAACACAGTGAGGCAGTGAGAAAAGGGAACTCTTGTGCATTCTTGGTAGAAATGTAAAAGAAAACAAAACGAAGAGTCTTCAAAACATTAAAATTAGAGCTGCCTGGGTAGCCAGAAATTCCACTTCTGAATATGTGTCTGAAGGAAGTCAAAACAACTCAAAAAAGATACATGCACTTTAATGTTCAATGTAGTTTTATTGGCAGTAGTCATACTATGGAAAACAGTGAAAGTGTTCACTAGGGGCGGAATGGATAAAGACAACTGGAATAGTATTCAGCCATAAAAAAGAATGATCTCTTGCCATTTGTGACAACGTGGATGGACCTTAAGTCTTTACCCTAAACGTAAAAGACAGACAGAGACAGACAAATAGCATATGATCTCTTCCATTGTGCCGACTCTAAAACAAAATAAAAGAAAAAGAAAAAACAAGTTCATAGAAATTGTGAACAGATGGGGGGGTGGCGGCAGTGGGCAAAATGGGTGAGTTGGATATCAAAAGGCACAAACTTCCAGTTATAAAATTAGTCATGAGGTTGGGAGGCACAGCACTCTGGTTATTAAGACAGTTAATAAAAACCATATTGCATACTTGAAAACTGCCGCGAGGTCTTAAAGGTTCTATGACAGGAAAAAAAAAAATGTAACTGTCTCCGGCGATCTGCTGACTGGAAGTGTGTGATGCTTTTGCACTACTCTGTACAAATACTGAAACGCTGATGCTACACACCTGAAATTAGTAAAAATCTGTGTCAATAACGTCTCGATAAAAGTAAAAAAAAAAAATAAGAGAGGAAAGAGGACCAAAAATAAAGACATCGAATACATTCTTTTAAAAAGGTGGTGCTTCTAATAGCCGGGCGTGGTGGCGCGCGCCTGTAATCCCAGCCCTTGGGAGGCTGAGGCTAGGAATCACTTGAGTCGGCGGGTTCGGGACGACCCCGGGGTAACATAGCCAGACCTCGTCTCTTAAAAAAAATTGTTTCCATTTTTTCCGGCTTAGAGAAAGGTCTTTTTCTTTCAAATCCTTTGGGTTTGAAACACACTACTTGGAATGGGAGAAGAGGCCGCCAGGAGCCAGGTTTTGGGGTCTCCGTACCCCGGAAGTGTGGGTGCGCCCCAGTCTAAGGCCCGACCTGGCTCTCTACTCGGCTCCGTACACCGAGGGAGGTCAAAGTCCGAGTATGGGGGCGGGGCGCTGGGGGCGGGGGGGGGTGAGTCAGGGGGGGTTGGGGGCGGGGGTGGCCGGTGCCCGCAGCCCCTCCCCCCTCTGGTCCTCGGGGCTTGGGGGCGGGGCTTGGGGGCGGGGGCGGCCGGTGTCCGCAGCCCCTCCCCCCTCTGGTCCCTGCGCCCCTGCCCTTTGAACCCCGGGGGCCCGGGGCGGCCACACTCGCGGCGCGGTGCGGCCCGCGAGCTGGTCAGGCCGGCGGCGGGCGGCATGCTGCGGCTGCTGGCGTCCGGCTGCGCCCGGGGGCTGGGGGCCGGCGGGGGCACGCGGGGGCTGCCCCCCACCCGGCTTAGTTGCCCCCGCCGCAGCCAGAGCAGCCAAGCCTCTGACCCCGCGTTCAACCAGCCGCCCAGTTCCGCGTCGGTGGCCCGTTCGGTGGGCGTCTGCTCCATGATGCGGCTGCCGGTGCAGACGTCCCCAGAGGGGCTGGACGCCGCCTTCGTCGGGGTGCCCCTGGACATTGGGACCTCCAACCGGCCTGGGGCCAGGTAAGGTCCGAGAGACTAGGGGCCACGTGGCTGGACACGGGGCATGGGGGCCAGTGGCAGTCGCCACTGGGCGCTGAGGGCAAACGGATCCATTTTGCTCAGCCTGGCCTGGGTTGGCCGGGGGTGCACGGTGGAGAGACCCGATTCCCTTTCACCCCCTTCAAGGACCCGGGAAGCTCCACTCGTGTGCGATGCTTGGGTAAAGAACCAGCCAAACCATTAGCCGGCCGCGGTGGCGCGTGCCTTTAGTCCCAGCCTAGAACGGGAGGCCGAGACTGGGAATCGCTTGAGTATGCGAGTTCGAGTCCTGCTTGGGGCAACACAGCAAGACCTAGTCTCAAAAAATAGCTGGGCGTGGTGGTGCGTGCCTGTAATCCCAGCTACCATGGAGGCTGGGGCTGGGGATCCCTTGAGTCCAGGGAACCCGGGGGGAACAAGAGTCTGCAGTTCCCCAGGCAACATAGCGAGACCTAGTTTCAAAAGAAAAGAAAAGAAAAGAAAAAGAATCTGCCAAACCTTCTTCAAGGGGACCCCCCCCCCACCCGGTCTTCCTGGCACGGTGACTGTGGTGCCCTCTGTTCCCTGCAACAGCGGCAGGGACAGTACTTTCCAAACCACCTGACTCGAAGTTTGCTGAAATGGAGGCAATTTGCCTCAGATCAAGTCAAAGGAAGTCAAAACCATGTTCCTGATTGTGGAGCATCAGGTCTTTCTGAGCCAGCTCAGCATCTGGGTTATAAACGCCCCGTTTATTACATGTCTACGAGTGCAAGACCCTTTACCTAGATGGCATTGTAAATACCATTCGTTTGAGGTTACAGATTAGGAAACTGAGGCTCAGGGAGACTGAGAAATTACCTAGAGCCATTTAGTACCCGGTGATGGGTGGACTCTGAAATTTGTACCTTTGCATCTTTTCAATAGGCAGCCTCCATTAGTGGTTCTTAACCTGGTGGGGGGAGTCAGCCCCTTCCTCCCTGCCACAGGGTTGAAAGCAGTGCTGCGGGCATCTAGGAGGCACAGACCAGGGGTGCTGCTAGATATCCTACAATGCACAGGATCTCACCCTCATCTACCCCCTCCCCAAAAGGGATCATCCAGCCCCAACAGCAACAGAAGTTGAGCAGGCAGGCCTCTACACCTTCAGGGGTGTAAATCTTCCCGCAGATTTGGACCCCGGCGAATCCGAGAGGAGTCGGTGATGATCCGGAGGGTGAACCCTAGCACGGGGGCCATCCCTTTCCAGTCCCTCATGGTTGCCGACCTAGGTGATGTGAACGTCAATCTTTACAACCTTCAAGACAGCTGCCGCCGGATCCGAGAGGCCTATGAGAAAATTGTGGCAACTGGCTGTATTCCTCTGAGCTTGGGTAAAGGGCCTCCCGGGGAGTGTGGCGCTGGGCTGGGGGTTATTGCTGGTGGGCAGGAGAATGGCTGCTGAACAGGGCAGCTGTGACCTGGGAGGAAACACCACACTTCTAACTGCAGGGGAGAGGAGATACCTTTTTTTTTTTTTTTTTTTCAGAGACTTGGTCTCACTCTGTTGTCTGGGGTAGTTTTGAACCTGTGGACTCAAGTGATCCCTAGCCTCAGCTTCCCAGGTAGCTGGGATTACAGGCATGTACCACCACGCCCAGCTATTTTTGGGGACTAGGTCTCACTGTGTTGCCCTGGGCGGGTCTTGAACCAGAGGACTCAAGCGATTCCTAGTCCCAGCCTTGCTCCATAGGCTGTGCTTAAAGGTACGTGCCATGTGCCTGGCTCCTTCTTTCCTGGTCCACGCACAGAAGAAATGACATGGACCTTTTTCTAATACCCACTTTCATTTTTGCCACACTAGAGAGCCTGGCTCCAGGGTGTCGCGGTGAGGAGTGTGGGTTCTGAATGGCAAGGTCACGTCCTCCTCTGTCAACTGGCAATACCACCACCCTCTGCCTGTCCGGCCCCTATTGAGGGAGGTGCCTGTAGTGAAATGCCCATACTGTGCCCCGCATGGCCTGGCATGTCTTACTTATTTCTGTGCCTAGCATATTTTAAGCTTCAGTAAGGGTCAGCTGTAGTTACTTTTGTTTTTTATCTATTTATTTTTTTGAGACTAGGTCTCACTACTATATTCCCCAGGGTAGTTGGGATCCTGGGGACTAAAGTGATCCCCAGCCTCAGCCTCCCAGGTAGCTGGGATTACAGGCACCTGCCACTGCACCCGGCTGCTTTGTTGAGACCAGTTCTCTGCGTATATTGCCCGGGGTAGTCTCAAACCCGCGAACTCAAGTGATCCCAGGCCTCTTGCCTCCCAGTGCTTGGACTACAGGCATGCACCACCTGCCCGGCTTGTAGTTACTTTTAATTTCTATCAATAATAATACCTAGAAAAGCCTGTGCTACTCAGTCTGGTAGCCACTAGCCCCACGTGGCTATTTGAATTAAAATAAATGATTAAGGCCGGGCACGGTGGCTCGTGCCTGCCTGTAAGCGTCAGCCTATGAAGCGGCCGGGGCTAGGGATTCCGGTTCGAGTCCCGCCTGGGGCCTGTAGCGAGACCTAGTTCCAAAAAATAGCTGGGTGTGGTGGCGCGTGCTTGTAATCCCAGCTACCTGGGAAGCTGAGGCTGGGGATTGCTTGAGTCTGTGGTACCCCCGGCAACGAGAGCCTGTGGTTCCACAGGCAAAAATAGTGAGACCTACTCTCAAAAAATAAATAAAATAAAATAAAATAAAATAAATGATTAAATCATTACATGATTAAATCATTAATTAAATGATTCATTTCAATCAAATGTAAAATTCAGCTTCTCCATTACTTGAGCCACATTTCAGGACCCACCTGTGGCCACTAAACTGACTAGGGCAAAAACAGACCATGGTCATCAAGGCAGAAAGCTCTTTTGGACAGAGCTGTTCAGGGCATCTTCCCTGCCATACTCCATTTATTTAGGGACCTCTTTTAAAGGCCAGTGTGAGTGCAAGCACCCAGAGGCCATTTTCTCACTAGTTCTTGTAGCTGGGCTTACGGGTCTTCAGTTTAGGTGGCAGAATTGGGCAAATAGAAGCTTGTTCTTTGTAGTACGTGGTTCCCTCCTCTTATTCACATTCTGGTGTTTTCTTCATCGTTTCTGCAGGTGGAGATCACACCATCACCTATCCCATATTGCAAGCCGTGGCGGAAAAGTAAGTCCCCAGTGTCTGGTCCCAGCGAGGTTTCAAAAATCTGGAGCCAGGGAGTGAGTTGTTGCCCACAGCGGCTCCAGTTATACGGGATGTTAGGAAATTCCCTGCAGAGTTGTTTCCCTGCCTGGAAATGAACGCTGAGTTCCAGGTGTTTCTGTCAGTCACCGCTGGAAGCCAAGACAATCTACTATTAACACGCTGGCCACCTTCTTCTGCCCTAGAGCTGTGCTGAGGTGAAGCTCAGGTTTTTGGAAGATGAGCCCCTGGCGGGATGCATTTAACCTCTGTGCTTAACTTCAAAGGCCAAATTCAAATGCTGCCAGATGCGGTGAGGTGGACGAGAGTCCCAATGGCCTCTCCTTCCCTGAGAGAGAATCTCTCCCAGGGAAGGAGGCACTGGAGTTCCCAGTTGGGAGGGCTACCAGAGGCCTGCTTTGGCTAATTAGCATGAGAAAGGATAGGTTCAGGTAGGGGCAACTCCAGAACTTATACATGGGAAGGGTTAAGCAGGCAGCATTCTCCTTGGGGCTGGGCGGGTATAGTCTTTCCTGCTCGTTTCTACTTGGTTTGTGTCTATTTGGGGTGCTTGGTAGGGCTGGTGGAGAGGATGGAGAGACTGGGTTGGAAGTCCATTCTGATTATTTCAGGCGGCTCCAGTCCTGCTCACCGGAGCCATTGCCCTTCTCATCCTTCCAGCTGTCTTCATCTCTCAGCAGAGAGGATTCTGGGTGACGGGGAGCAGCTGGTAGTTAAAGGGCATGTCAGTTATCTGCCTTAGTCCCTGGAGTTTATTGTTCCGAGATGCTAAGTGATTTAAAGGTTGATCACCAGGCTGGTAATTGATGCCAGGTTTTCCCTCAGCAGTGCCTTCACACGTTGGTGGCCTGGAGGGGTTGCTTGGTCCCGCGGGGAGGCATGGCCTCTGAGCTGCCCTGTTGTCCTCAGGCATGGCCCTGTGGGGCTGGTGCATGTAGACGCCCACATGGACACGGCTGACAAGGCCCTGGGGGAGAAGCTCTACCACGGGACACCCTTCCGCCGGTGCGTGGATGAGGGGCTCCTGGATTGTAAGCGCGTGGTGCAGATCGGCATCCGGGGCTCTTCTCTGACTCTGGACCCCTACAGATACAGCCGGAGCCAGGTGGGAGACCCAGCACCCTCCCTCTGCCCCCCCTCCTCTCTGCCGCCCCCCTCAGGACACAATGGAGTCATCTTGCAGTTCAGAGTGTGGGGATGAAAGGTTAGTTAGATCTGCCTCATGAAGGCCCTGTGAGGCGGGAGAGGATGTTAGTTAGGAGGCACAGGAGGCCTATTCTCATGGAATGGGGCTCCGACTGGAGCCCTCAGGTGTGCTGGCTTGGATAGAGCTGAAGAGGCCTGCGCCTCCTTCGTTCTGGTCCTCAGTGCGGGTGGTTGGCTCATGTCTCCAGAGGGGACACCCAGCTCTCTGTCTTCAGAGCACACAAAGGCTGGTTTTCTGAAAAGGGCTATTAGGGTGGTGCTGGCCTGGGCCGACCTGAGTTTCTCACTCTTGCCTCAGCGAAGCTTCCTCAGCGTAGCTTCCTCAGCAAAGCTCTGATCCCTGTCAGCTCTGACCTGCTCCCGCTTCCTGACAGCCTGTCCTTCCCTTCCTCACCTGGCCGGTGGGCACAGCAGCCACTTCCTCATGGAGACTGAGGGTCAGGGTGCGCTGGCGCCCAGGGACGCCCTCACCCTCTGCTCTTCCGCCGCCCCCCTCTGCAGGGCTTCCGGGTGGTCCTGGCTGAAGACTGCTGGATGAAGTCCCTCGTCCCTCTGATGGCGGAGGTGAGGCAGCAGCTGGGAGGCAAGCCTATTTACATCAGCTTTGACATAGACGGCTTGGACCCCGCCTATGCCCCTGGGACAGGGACTCCTGAAATTGCTGGTCTCACCCCTAGTCAGGTAAGGCAGCGCCACCTGAGACAATTCCTGGGGGGGAGGGTTCTTAACTCCCCACTTTCCTGGGGCTCGAAGTGAGTCTTCAGGCATCAGGGCGGATGTTAGCAGCAGAGGACCCGAGTGGCCCTGGACTGACTGGGCTTCAAAGCTCGCTTCTTTGGGAGTGATTGTGACAGTGGCTCATTTGGGAGGACAACAGTAGTCCCCCCTCCCCCCCACCTTAAGAACATAAACTACCCTTTTGGGAATTCCACTAACAAAGTGGCAGTGGGGTTAACAGCCTACCAAGATCCTTCAGGAGGTCTAGAAACACCTGGCTAAAGATTCCCTAAGGTGCACGCAGGGGACAGTGTGGTTTTACTTGGGATGCTCAGGAAGGGGGGGGGCATTGTGTCCACGGCTTTCTTCTCAGAGCCTGGAACAAGGCTTAAACCTAGTCAATGAGCTCATAGCCCCTCAGAAAGGAGGATGGTGAAAAGAAAAGGGGAGGAGGAAGGAGGATGATGGTAGCCCCCTCTTAAAGCCAGTTTCAGTTCCCACCAGAGATTTCTAAAACAGTTATATAAAACAGATTTATAAAACAGTTATATTCCTCAACTCATTCTCCTTCTGGGCTTCTCACCTGTGGAATGGAAACCCTTTCAGACAAAGCGGCTCTCTTCCTACCTGCCTCCTGACTTGCAGCCGCATCTAACTACTGGTCCTTCTCCCATCCTGGTGTCTTTGCCCATATCTCACCCTCTGCATGTATCTCCCTTGCCCTAGTTGTCCAGTCTTTGAACTAGAGTCTCCCCACCTGGGGCAAGCCTTCCTGCATGCTCCAGGCTGTTACTGTGTACAGATCATCCTAGGCTTATCTTGGAGTCCTTCACAGACGACACAGAAACAATTGGCTTATTTCGTCATCACATGACAGACGGGGCCCTGGGGTGCAGGGACTGTACCCTGATCCCTTGTGTCTCCCACCCATGTGCCTGTGCATACATGTTTATTGAGGCAAAGGGACAGTTTCTAAGTCCAGGGGTGGACCCGGGTAGGACTCAGGGAGGTTCCCCCAGTTGTTCTTTGTAAGTGATTACTGTGGTGAACAACTCAGACTCGGTCTTGGACAGGCGCTGGAGATCATTCGGGGTTGTCAAGGCCTGAACGTGGTGGGCTGTGACCTCGTGGAAGTCTCACCGCCATACGATCCTTCTGGTGAGTGAGTGAGCAAACTGGGGTCAGGAGGCAGCCACAGGCTAAAATGGTGTTTGTGGCTGGGCGCGGTGGTGCATGCCTTTAATCCCAGCCTAGGGAGGAAGGCCGAGGCTAGGAATCGCTTGAGTCCGCGGGTTTGAGACCTGCCCGGGGCAACATAGTCCCAAAAGTCCAACCTAGTCCCAAAAAAATAGCTGGGCGTGGTTGTGCGCGCCTGTAATCCCAGCTACCTGGGAGGCTGAGGCTTGGGACTGCCTGAATCCACGGGATCCCAGATCTGATCCTGGATCGGGACTACCCCAGGCAACACAGCGAGACCTAGTCTCAAAAAACAAGGAAAGAATGGTGTTAGTTCATTCAGTCCACGGTGGAAGGTGGATGGGTGGGTCCTTTTGTGCAACTCAGGAGTCTGACAACAATGTCCTACCATGAAGAAAATACACCTGTTACAGCTCCAGGCCTTGCAAACATGAGCTAATTACCCTAACCAAGCCCCAGGGAGGTGGCTAAGTATTCTTAGCCTGCCCACCAGTCAGCAGAGGAGAAACCAGCCCACCATTTGTTGACATTAGGGTGCAGCTCCATCAGCCTGTGATTTTTTTTTCTTTGAGACTAGGTCTCGCTATGTTGCCCGGAGTACCACGGATTACAGGCACGCGCCACCAAGCGCAGCTGTTTTTTTGAGCTAGGTCTTGCTATGTTGCCCCAGACAGGTCTCGAACCTACAGACTCATGCAATTCCTAGTCTCAGCCTTGCTCCATAGGCTGCGCTTAAAGGCACGCGCCACTGTGCCTGGCTTGCCTGTGATATTTCATTCAAAAGTCAGCCCTCCAAGTGTCAACACTATTTAACAGCTTTAACAGCATGAGGTGCAAGTAGGTGAAGGAGACATATTCCAAGTGGATGCCACCTCATTTTCTTTGAGACTAAGTCTCGCTATATTGCCCAGGGTTGTCTCAAACCCGCGGACTCAGGTGATCCCTAGCCTCAGCCTCCCAGGTAGCTGGGATTTCAGGCGTGTGCCACCACACCTGGCCACCAGTCATCATCATTTAGAGAGGTTTGCAGTTAGGCCTATAAGCTTTGGAGACTGGGTCCTATCTGCCACGAGAGCTTTTCCTTTGGGGGAGGAATCTGTTCTCCGCCAACAACCTTCTCAACTTTAAAACTCTTTCCATAAGTGGCAGCCTAGGAAGCTGCGGCTGGGCCCAAGGATTGCAGTTTGAGTACCGCGGGGGACACGTAGTGAGACCTAGTTCCAAAAAAATATAGCTGGGTGTGGAGGCATGCGCCTGTAATCCCAGCTACCTGGGAAGCTGAGGCTGGGGATTGCTTGATCAAGTCTGTGGTACCCTGGGCAATGTGAGCCTGCGGTTCCGTGGGCAAAAATAGCAAGACCTGGTCTCAAAAAAAAAAAAACGACCAAAAAACCCCTCTTTCCAGAAGATGCTTGACAGGAAAAGTGAGTCCCGGGGAGTGGGGCTGTCCCTTTAGAAGGCAGGACTCTGCACCAGGACTCAGGGAGGCCTAGGAGACTGGGCTTCGCAGTGCTGACATGGGTTTTCCCTCTGTAGGAAACACGGCCCTCTTGGCAGCCAACCTGCTGTTTGAGATGCTGTGTGTGCTTCCCAAGGTGAAAACTGTCTGAACTCGTCTCTCCGGGATGGAACAACAGACTGTGTTGAGGACAAGTTCTTGGGAAGAATTTATGAGCCAGCAGCTGCATCCTGAGTTGATGTAATAAAACTTGTGCTCAGAATGGTCAAAGTGGTGTTGGTGGCTGTGTAATCAGGGCATGCAGGGAAGGCTACTCCAGACAGCTCGTATTTCTAAGGAACTAGGATGAAGGGGGAAAGAAAAGCTCTTGAGCTGTTTCCACTTTTTCCTTCTGGTGAAAGATGTTGGGAACTGGAGGGGGTGGGGGAAGATGGAGAATTTAGTTCAAGGTTATCTACACCCTGGGGGGAAAACGGCATTCTAACAACCTGTGAAATAACACTGTACACATTTGGGGCACACCTCCCGGTTTCTGGCCTCCTCTGAACACTCAGGGACCGATCTTGGTTTTAGGCCACGGTGAACACAAAGCTTGGAAAAGGGTAACACACGGATCCTAGAAGACGCCCCCATCAATAGCCCAAAGGTGCATGAAATGTTTTCTAGACCAGGTGCGGGAGACTCTGAAGACCCTCAGGGACACTCCTTCACCACCACCTCCCCCCCAGCCTGAGCTCTGCGTCACCTCCTCTTGCAGCTGACGCAGCTTCTGCGGTAACCATTCCTGAAATCTGCAGTGAAGATGCGCTGGTTTCAAGCTTGTGCTGAGTTACATGCAAATTCAATTCTGTTGATGTGGCTGCGATCAAATCATCGGCTTGTGAGGCCAGAGCTCCCCGTAGTCATCACACATTAAAATAGTTTATTTTTGTTTCCAGTCTGTAATAATCTTACAATAACATCAGCTTCAGTGCCTGTTCACAATACAAAACAAAACAACGTAAAAAAGACACCATTTGCCAAATAGGTTATTTGTTCTTAAGAGTATCAAAAGTGCAAAATATTCACCTTTTCACATCAGTCTTGAAAACACAATCCTCCTCCTTGACAGACCGAACAAAGAGACTCAGCAGCGGTTCCGCTGCCTCTGTTTGCAAGGGGTGACGTCAGGTACCGGGGCTTGAGCAACTTTTCCTTGGGAAGGACGCCATGCATCAGCTTTTAGAGAACTTTATTTAAAAAAAAATCGCGTGTTCCCATCCCTTTTCCTAAAGCAAACCACTGAAAACACCTTCTGCTCGTGATGATTTTATCTATCAGGAAAACGTTTAAATATACTGAGCGGAGAGGAAATCAACCTCTTGTTTGAAAACCATGACCCACTTTTCTCGGTCACTGGACGATGGCGATGAGGCCTGATGGCGGGCGGGCCGGTTTCCTTACTAAATGCCACTGACTTGTGTTCACATGTTCTGCAGACACCGGGCAGGAAGAAAATGGGTTTGACATGGGAGTATCTTCTCCGGAAGCTCGTCTTCGTGCCTCATCTGCTACACATGATGTGCAGCCAGTGCACCAGAACAGTTCGCCTCTGCCAGCAGCAGTGTCTGTTCTGGGACAAACATGGGGGAGTGAAAAGCAAAGTCGGGTCTGTGTGCTCACAGGCAGGAGAGGTGGTGGCAGTGCTGGCTGAACGTGACGAGGGCTTGTAGGTTTGACACAAAAGTCTAAGGTAGATGAGCTCGTGGAAGCAACACTGGGGAGGAAAGGGCTGGGTGACCCCGAGTCGTATTTGACTTAAAAGGAAAAGCCCTTGAGTGTCCCCGTGGGGACAGACCTACCAGCCTGCAAGTCACCTGCACAAGGAATGGAGGTCCAGTGTGTCCGGGAATGTCTCTAAGCCTGCTATCATTTTCCTTTCTCAGCACAAACTGGAAGGTGCACTGTCTGAAGGGACCTTTTATTTTAATGACACGTATTTAAAAAAAAAATAAAAAAATGGGGAGTTTTTGGTTTTCAGAAATTAGTGTCAGGAAAATAAAAACCTACGACAGAACCCAAAACACTATTCACATAAATAACCTGGCCCTGTCAGATCCAGAAAGCAATTTCGAGGGCTGGCAGCTCAAGGAGTCTAACGAAGTCCTTGATCGTTTCTAACTGGGCTAGCGGCCATGACGTATGGCAGTCAGAGAAAACGGTCATTTTCAGAGGATCCTGTGGAAAAATGAAGTCTGGCATGATTCTTTACAATAAAACGACCAACTCTGTGAAACCTGTAGGGATTCCTGGTCTCCAATAATTCATGAGGTACTCTAGCTCACTATTTCAATTATTCAGGATCCAAATGGCTTCAATTAAAGCAACTGTGATGGGAGAAATACTTAGTACACATGTCCCATCACTGAGCTTGCTGCTCTGCTTAAAAAAAAGGAGAGTCTAAGCCTGGTGTGGTGGTGCGCACCTGTAATTCAAGTGCTGGAAGGCAAGAGGCCAGGGATTGCTTGAGTTTGTGGGTTCGACTACCCTGGGTAGCCGGGCATGGTGGCACATGCCTATAGGTGGCAGCCTAGGAAGCCACGGCCGGGACTAGGGATCGCGGTTCAAGCCCTGCCGGGGGCACGTAGCAAGACCTAGTCTCCCCCCCCCCCCAAGAAATATAGCTGGATGTGGTGGCGCATGCCTGTAATCCCAGTTACCTGGGAAGCTGAGGCTGGGAACTGCCTGTGGTACCCAGGCAACATGAGCCTGTGGTTCCACGGGCAAAAAAAATAGCGAGACTTAGTCCCCCCCCCCCAAAAAAAAGGGCAGCAGTGGGTGCCTGTAATTCCAGCAACCTGGGAGGCTGAGGCTGGGGACTGTATGAGTCCTTGGGATCAGGACTACCCTGGACAACATAGCGAGACCTACTCTGAGAAAAACAAAAACCAAAAAATGGAGAGTCTGCTTTTGCATTTGCAGACTCTTCCTTGAGGTTGCCCAAACTCCAAGGGGCCATTTTGCCCGAGAGAGAAAAAGGGAACTCTCACTGGCTGGTCTGACGGGCCTGAGCCAGGGGCCAGGGGAGTTCAGCAGTCTGGGGTGCTGACAGGCCTGACCCTGTCGCTGGTGAAGTGGCTGTAAGTGAAGGGTGAAAACAGTTCGGAGACATCAAAATATAGGCCCGAAGCTCAAAGCAAGCCTCTTGTGAGGCAGGGGTCTACAAAGAGAACGTGGGTGGTGGGGATCAGTGCGCAACATACAAAGGCTGAGAAATTTTAAGTTCCTTGATACAGAGACATGTCTGGTATTTCACTAAGGAGACACCAGCACGTGGGAAGAACGTTTCTCCAGCTGAAGGTCTACAGGTGTGCAGCAGCTTATCTCTACATTCAGAAAACAAGGCTACAAGTTATGGCTCCTAATATCCTTACCCTAAGGCTGACAGAAGCAGAAAGGCATCTGAAGACATACACAGAAATGGCTCAAAGTTGCTACAGTATTTCTTGCATGCCAGCCCTCCCCGGCGCAGCCCCAGGGGTCCCTCTGGCTGCTGCCCAGCTCGCCCCCTCTTCTCTGGAGAAGCCAAGCCAACGCCCATGCAGAACGCCCTCTCGCCCTCACCCTTTCGAGACTGTGGCTGACAAACCCCCGAGGGAGACTGAGCTACTGGCTGCTGGAAACACCTTCATATGGAAGAACGCTTGGAGTGAGGCCCCTTCCGGACTCAGGGCCTGGTGGTGGCGGGGCAGTTGCGTGGGGACAACATGCACGTGGCAGAGGCACCTGGGGGCTGGAGGGGCCGCAGGGGGGCACACCAGCCAGCAGGGGTCCATCCGCTGCGAGGCTGAGCCCGACACCCCCCCCCCCAGAGAGAGACAGGGTAGGGGAGTGAGCACGTGACAGGGGCGAGAGAGGGAGGGGGTGAGCAGCCTAGTTTACATAGTGCGGCATTCAAATCAGGGCAGGAACGAAAAAAACGCCACAGGAACAGGTTTTGATCTAGGGGATTCCGTCGGTGGTGGGGTTCACTCTGAGGTGAGAACAGGACAAAGGAGAGGTTCTTCCAGCCACTGTTCTAGAAGAGTGATCTAAAAGCTATACTCTGTCCGCGGTGATGGTTGGTGTCCTGAAAGTACCTGTTCACAGGGACCCGTTAAAAAGGCTGAAGAGTTCACGTCTCTGTCGGGAGCCCTCAGTCTAGCTCAGGCCAAGACGGGATGTAGAACCTCTGCAGGGAGCCCTCCAGCAGGCGCTCCATCCACAAGGACAGCTTGCTGAGCTTCCCTTTGATGGGCCTGGGGCCGAGGCCACAGGAGGGTTTCCCTCGAGATTCCCCCAGGTGGAGGGAAGAGTCAAGCCCGCCACAGGACCCCATGGCTTCCTCCTCCTCCACTGTTTTTTGGGGCTTGAAGAGGCAGAAGTATTTCTTGTGGCCATTCAGAGCCAGTACATAACCAGTGTAGTCTCGTTCCATGAAGTGCTTATCGTACTGGTTGGGGATGGGAGCGGCATCTTGAGCAAATTCCAGTAAGTATTCCAGCCACTCTCTGTGTTTGTCGAGGCTCAGGAAGGAGAAGTGCAGGCAGCTGCTCCTGCAGAAGAACAGAGTGAGCACTCAGCGCCTTTCCTGACGCATCTGCGGGAACAGGCATCTTG
>PVHY01009597.1:0-20000 GCA_004024945.1 Uropsilus gracilis
TTTAGTTCTTCCCTCGCTCCTATCCATCTCCCTCCCTCCCCTTCCTCCTTCCTTCCCATTTCCTTGTTTTTCTAGTTCTTTTGTTATAAGATTGTTTTCACCTGAAATATCAGTGTAATTATAAAAGTGTCGTGGATATTTTAGGTGTATTATATATCTATAGGAAAACAGGTAAAAGCTGTTTCTAAGACTCTAGAATCACTATCACATTGAGTATTTAGAAACTCAAGAGTCTAAAAGGAAAAGTAAACATTCTCAATAAGTATTTTTAAGAGAACATTATCACAAAGGATTAAAGTAATTTATCATACATTTAAAGGTACTTTGGCTCCAATTATCTTCTGGAAATTCTCATCGAAATACAGTAAATACGGTTCAGTGTATTGCTCTAAGTGTTCGTTTCAATGTGAGACTCAGTTAATTTAAAGCATGGCTATCTGAAGATTAAAAATCATGATTTTTTTAGTGTTTTTCCCCCAAAGTCAGATTAAGTTTACTTTCTTAAGCATAAAAATAAGCAATATATCTTTTCAATAAATCTGCTAGCACTGTAGGGCAGCTGTTAACCAAACAGAGCTGGATAGGGTTACTCGAACAATCTATGAAGGGCAAAGCTGATGATTCGGAGATCTGGGAAGAATTTGTTTCAGCTTGTATTCAGTGCATTCCTCACTCTATTCATATGTGGTAAAGTATTTTAATGCCATTACTGAGTTTAAAATAAAAGTAGAAATTCATATCAACTCTCTCTAAACAATGTCACTTTGAATAAAATAAAATTAGTAAACATCTAAACCTGGATTCGTTGATGCTTCTAAACATAAATAAGTTAGGGAGAATGTTTATAAGGTGGGGCCTTTCTCCTCTAAACTGCATGTCTTCTCTGTTTTGCAAACTGCATGCTTAAAGTTATTGATTATTTTATTCAGTGCAGATTATTTGGTATGTTGCATTAAAAAAAAAGCTTTTTTTGTTTTCTTTCTAAAATATATCTATTGAACATTAACGTTTGCTTTTGTTTCAGCTCAATTTGTACTCTAATAATGGCTAATTGTTATGTTCTAAGCATTTGTTTCTCTTGTATGCTTTAATTAATAGAGAAGCATATTACAGTAGTTTTTTTCTAAAAAGAATCTAGGAATTTTGCTTATCAGTAAGGTTTTCTCTTTTGCCTTTTTTTTTTTCTTTTCTTTAATTTGCCTCTTGGGAAAGTAAGGTTAATGCCATGTACAGTACTAGTTTGCATGTGTTCATTTAAATACTAAAATCTGTAGTACTGCTCGATCCATATCTGACTGCTAGGTTTCAATTGACAGCTGAGGATTTGTGACTGGACCATGAATCAAAACGGCAGGCATTTATACCCCAGTACCAGTGAGGATACATTGGGAATTACTTGGCAAAGGTAACATTTTAATTATTTCCAACCCTACACTTACACCTAAAAATTACATGAGCTATATATAGTATTTGTTTTAAACTAGCTTTACAGAAAATATATGTTAAACTATAGTTGTTTTGGCTCTACCATCCCTTTCTCTCTACCCTCTTCCTTTTATTTCTTATGTAAATGTACTTCAAATTAATTATGGACTATAGCATATGCTAATTGTCATTGGAATTTTTAAGTGATATCAAATGTTTTAAGCAATTTATAATATTTGTAGGGGATGGGGGAGCTTGGGTATTTGACACTTAGATTTTAGGACCTAAAGGAATGAGATCACAGTTTTTGGAAGAGTTTCAGCTCATTTCAACTCGTTCCTCTACTGTTAATTTTAAGTTGTTTGCTGTTCATTTATTCCCCTGTCAGATGTGGAAAACTAGAAGAATTTGAAGTTTTTCTCCTAGTTTTCTTCATTTAGCTGTTATTAGCACTCAGATTACAGAGTAAAAAGATTATTGGAATCAATAGCTAGGGAAGGAATTTGATTTAAATAAAGTTTTAACTGCTGTTTATGCATTGATATGAATCTTTGAAGATTGACATTGATTTGATTGGTTGAGAAAATTATTCTAAACTTCATTTTCAGAACCAGTACTGATTACTATCCCATGTGTTGGTTTAAAAGGTGCTAAGTCAGCTTCTTACATATGTATTTTTAACAAAGAACATGCAGTGTCAAATTGACAAAAATAATTAAAAGTTGTAGTTTGATCATAAGTAAGAAAAGATAATTCATACAAAGAGTGAATTGATCCAAAAAGACTGTACCAAAGGAGAGCCAACAGTAGCCTAACCTTGCTGTGATTGTAAACCTTTCCTTTCTGTGAAAGTACCTAATATGAAAGTGTATATTCATGTAGCCCTGGTAAATGGAACCCCATGTCCATGACCCTTGATAGAAACTGCTAGCTAATAGAGTATAAAATAATTAAATAAATAATATCCACCTTTACTCAGGTAAAAACTAATAAAAGTAATTGGTGTTTTCACTGTCAAACTTTTCCCCCAAACTTGACTTTTTGTTTATTCACTACTTCAAAATGAGTACAATGTGATTTTTTTCATTTTTCAGTGATTGGAATAAGTTAATTTAAAATTTATTCTTTTTATATATTTTAACTTTTTTTTTTCTCTAAGAAGACTATATAGTAACTCCATTTGGAAAAAAAATACATTATATACTTAGAAAAAAGAAGTGAATGCAATAAAGCATCTTACCTAAATAGTCTTAGTTACTGATAGTCCTAGTTAAAGGAAAATATCTAATTTAAATAATTTAATTAATATAGTTTTAAATTCATTTAATTAGACTCACTCCCATGTTTGGATTTATTTTTATGGATAACTTACTTATATTCCATGCTCTATCAGTTAGCAAATTGGCTGTTTATATACAGATCTTACTTTATTCACAAGAAGTACAAATCAAATGACTTAAACTCATGTTTTTAAAAGTGGCTAAGACTATAGGAAGTTCCAAATGACTGGATTAGTGATTCACGTTTGCTTATATAAACTACAATAGCACATAAAAAGTACATGAAAACCAAATAAAGATATAAGTTATTTGGACACATAAAATATAAATGCACTTCCTATGAATTTTTTAATCAAAAATTGATATTCACACTAATATATGGACAACCAAACAAAAGTACACAACGGGGAGGGGGGGACCAGCTGGAGAGGCCAGGGAGGGGAGGAGGGGGGTGAGCACTGGGGATTTCAATGATGTGAAATGTATGTATAAATAAATTTTTAAAAATTGATACTCATAAAAGGAAAAGGTGAGTGAATAATAAATCACAAAAAATGCTTGATTGTAGTAAATTAATATGGTGAGAAAATTCAGTTCTTAGGAGAGAGCATGATCTGTGTTACAAATCTTGGTGAAAAATTGGTGTGATAATCAGTTTCATATCATAACAAGTCAGAAAAAAATACAAAGTCATTTCAAAATTTCTTTTCCTCCAGAAATAGTTTAATAAATTCGATAAGTAGATAGCAATATATAGAATGCTTGAAGACTTCAAAAGACTTTTAAAGGGTAGCTTTGTGTTTGTTTCCTTCCTTTTGGTCATGATTCAGAAGGCACATAACATAATGGTGGGTCCCACATGCATACATACCACAGATTTTTATTGAATCTCTTAAATGATGCTCACAGTTTCTTAAAATCAAAGTTTTATATACTTCAGAATAAATATACCTAACCATAGTCCAAAACCTTTTTCAGCATTGTCTAAAGTCCTTTCCCAACTTGCACCCAAATCTTCAGTCTCTCAGTTCTGATCATCTCACCAAAATTAGCTAGTCAGAGTTCCTCTCCACATGTTCAAAGACATCTTTCTTTGGGGTGCTCCTTTGGCATGCTCCTCGTTTTCTATGCTGCCTTCTCCTTGTTGCCTTCAGATAGCAAAAACTTTATGGTACCAGACCCAGCCAAGTTTACTTTATTTTCAGGCCTGACTTTCGCATAGCCTCTTTAAACACAAGTTAAACTCAGCCAAATAAACTCCAACACGGAGTTCAAATCTGCAAACTCCTTAACTGCATTCAGCACACATGCTGCTAGCCTAGGCCACCCAAGGGCTGCAGGCCCCCGGTGGCCTTTGGCCAAGTCCACATGGCTCACATCTTTACAAGATGACCTATTCCCATCTCTCCTCCATTAAACCTCTCTCTCTATCCAATCTCCATATTAGCCTCCAATCCCATATTTCAAATTTAAATCTCCATTTTTGTTTGCATACCCTTTATATACCCTAATTTCCCGCCTTCCAGAAAACCTGTTTCACCTTAACCATTTCACTTCTTTCTCCTCCCACATCTCCCTAAAAAAAAATTCCAACTAAGGTCATTCTCACATTTTAGCATCTGTCCTTAAAATCTGCAATCTTAAACAAAAGTCAATGGGGGTGAGGGGTAGCACACCCTATCAATTTGACTTGTTACATTTTGCAAAAATAGGCATAGAATCCATACTTGATAATACAAATTGGCCATGTCAGTAGCACAACATACTCATCATTTATTCATGGTTTACAGTTTGTGCCCTGTGGTTACTTTTGAAGCTTAATGTTTGTTTGTTTTTACTAAAAGGGTTATTGAAAAAGAAACTCATAAATATCTGTAACATTGCTACTTTTAAGGCAGATAATAGACATCTTAGATGTTAGGGCACTGTTGCAATTTCAAAATGATATGAATAAATTGAAAATAATGAGAAATGTATATCCAACCAGAGACTTAAATAATTTGCCTTTATTATAACAGAATAAAGAAAATAACAGGTTACTTTTGTATGGTTGTTACATTTTGTCTTTAGTAAGAAATAATCCCTAGAGAAGCTGTAGTAGAAACACACAAAAGGAAGAGGATATTTTGGTTTTGATTTGTTCTATTTTGTTTGGATTATTAATTGCGGCCATGCTTCTCTCCTACAACCATTTGTCTGTGGTTGCCTCTTCCTACTTTTCGCCAATCCTTCTATAGAGGTATTTCCATGTCAAATACAGCTCCTTTTTAGGCGTTGAAAATGGCAGTGCAAGTATAAGCAAAGCTGAAAGATTTTGTCCGCTGTGCCCCCCACCTCCCTACCCCCAATACATAAACACCTCCCTATGTCCCAAAGCTGACTCTTTTGTAAAGTTTTTACAGACTTATTAGGTTGTGATCCTGAAGGTGTTTTGTTGTTTGGGCCTTAGAATTTGTTAGGGGTGTGTCTGTGTTGTGCATGTCTCTGTGTGTGGCTGTGTTGTGCGTGTCTGTGTGTGTGTGTGTGTGTGTGTGTGTGTGTGTGTGTGTGTGTTAGGGTTAAGTTAATTGCACCTAGAAAATTTGAATTTTTCCTCTAATCCAAAGACCAGGTACTGCAGTTAACTCAGAGTGAACTCTTGCTGAAGGGTTCGCTTTGATTTGGATCCAGGAGGGGCTCAGCTAGTAGAAAGGTAGGAGATGAGTCCCTTATGCTGTTCTTTTGCTACACAGACCTTGTGCTGTTGTGTCTGCCTGTTCCTCCTCTGTGGACAAATTACATTGTCACACATGTGAGTCATGTCGATATAAACTAATATGGCAGTTCACTGCCTAACTGGATATCTTTCCTGAAACAATAGCCTGAATATAACTTGTACTATCAAATATGATAGAGCAGTATAATTGAATGAAAAAGAAAGCCTAAGGACAATCCAAGAATAATATAAACATAAGTTATTTTAAAACATTGGAGGGGTTGCTTTATGCAAAAGAGAAACTGGATTTATTGTTTCATTCCTTCCTCTCCCCCTTTACCCCTTTCAAAAAAAGGCAAAGCCACAAGTGAGTGGCTGTATGTGTCTGATGGCTTATATAAACATCGAAGAAGCCTTCAGATGGCTAAAATAAACACACGCGTGTTACTGAAGGATATGTTTACACAAACCATTTGCTCAGCCTCTGAAATAATGAATAAATGAAGATTTTACTGAAATAATTGGAAGGATTTTTGTGTTTCTGCTGATGCCATAATTGAATGGCACCAAAGAGACTTTTATCAGCTTTTTTGCATGTACATGTGTTAGCAGTTCCTTTCTATGAGTTGAATACTTCATTCTGTAGTTACTTTACACATGTTTTTGTAAGAAATTGTCGTTTATTACTGCAGTTCTAGAGAGTTGCTTGATTTCCCAGGAGAAATTTAGCAGCCAGTAAAGATTATTTGGAGCTGGTGGGTCATGAGAGGAAGGGCAAAGAAGGAGTAATAGCATTCATTTCATACATATAACCCTGTTTGCGAAGTACTGTCTTCTGTCATTCACAGGATTTGTGGTTCTGTCCATAAAATTTTGCTTGTAAAATATGTGTACCCAATTTATTAAAGAATGGGTACTTAAAAATAATCTTTAATCCATGGGGTGAAAATCTGCTTGTAAATAGATGTGTACGTGTGTAAGGCATGTGTTTATAAACACATACTCATGTGTACTTAGGGCATATGTATGGTAAAGGGAAATCCGATGTCCTATCATTAGGTGATATTAAGAGTTAACTTTCATTTCAACATTACATTTAGACCATCCCTATGAATCCACTAGGTTAGCATTTCCTGCTCTCAGTTTGTTATCTTGACACATAACTACAGTACAACAGCTGGGTTGTTCCTGGAGTTCCTGGGGGGAGCTTTATTCTCAGAGTGCTGAATTTCCTTTTCAGTTGTCAGCTTTAAAGTGTATTCAAAGTGCTCAACTTTTTACACAACATTTTGGGCCACTAGCACCATTCTGGGACTATGATAGAAGTGCTGATAAGGTAGATGAATGGAAGAATCTTTGGTTTTAGGAGGAGAACTAGAAATGCCAAAATTACATATGACCATTGTTTAGTAACAGAACTGCTTGCTGGCTTGCCCTTTGTATTTGAATGTTCTGTTTGGGAGAATTATTCCCATCTCAAAATTATTTGCACCTGTTAGGAAATCAAAAATAAAAAATGTTACCATTCCTTAATATTATCTCAGTATGGTCAGTCTCTGTAATCTGGCTGTTGAAAAATGCATTGGGATTTGTTGTAGTTTCACCTAACTTTCTCCACTTATAAAGAAAGATTTGCACAACACAGCATTTCCTTTTTATCTAGGAAACTCTTCAGAACACTTCCTAAGAAATTAATTGTATTCCAGCCAGACTTGCATGCTGCCATCCCACAGGAAATGGGTCAGCAATCCATTAAGATGCCATTAGATAATCTAATTTGGAACTTAATCTCTAAATTAACCATGCTCCATACTTGAAGCATACTTGAGAGAAAGAAAAAAAGTTTACGTTTGAATCGATAGGGGAGCCGAAGCGTGAAGAAGGCTGTTTGTTTTTTCTGTAGCTGTGGTCACGTCTCAAGCCGTCTGGTAACCAGGAGAAACCAGACATGATGTAATTCCAGATTGAACTTGAACTTCAGGGACTTAGGATGGGGGAACAATGGACCATAGGAATCAATAATGTCCATTTTCCACATGATTATGTTTCGAGCTTTAAGTCAACCTTTATAGGAGAAGCAGCAGGATTTTCAGTGTGACCAAAATGAGATGATCCAGAGACATGATGTTAGAGGAAAGAAAACAACTTTTTCCATGATATTTTCTGAGCAGCACTGCAGATTCCAGCAGGATTAGAAAAGTTCCCGCTCTGCAGTAAACTGGTGGCCTGTTCAGAGCATTCTTTGTTCGCTTAGGTAGGACAAACTTAATCTTACGTTTCCTGTCAGATGATTTTTGGCAGCACTAAGGGAGAGGGAGGAGCTGGATTCAGAAAATTCCCTAATGTAAACCTTGCTGATTAACCCTTTGCAATGAGAGAAGTATATTAAACACCTAGTTTATGTGAAGGTTTATATTTACATACTTAACAAATGTATGACATCCAGAAGAAATCAGCTCCGTCAGCAGTCAGCCCACCGTTTATTGTTGACTTTTTATTTCTCAGGTTTGCTCTTGCTATTAGTAAGTAAACAGCGAACTTTTCATCATATTTACTTACATAACAACGCATATAAATGGGCAAATGTAACAGTAAACATCACAGCAAATTACAAAAGGAAAGAGATAAGACAAAACCTATTTGAGTTCAACAAAATAAAGAACACTAACTTCAAATAATTCAGAGGCTTTCCAGAGGTTGTTATAAGTTACAATTATTCTCTCCTTTGTTAATTCTTGTTTTTTGTGAAGGAAGGTTTTTTGTTTTTTTTTCCTGTGCGAACAGCGTAGCTGGCATCACATAAATCATAATCTTTCATAATTTTATGCTTTTCATTTTGATACAAATAAATTCTATCATTTGGAGATAACATTGTGCAAACCACTCACTTTTTCTTTTAAATAAAATCACTTGGGACAGAATCTCTTATTTTTTAAATAAAATTTGCACTTCTATTTAATGTAGTATGCCTTGGTGATTTTCTCTTGAAAGGCCCAATTTGGAAGCACTATTTTGGTAGAGAATTTTGTCTGCCTTCGAAGACTCACATATGCTAATAAGAGGAGCAGCAGCATTTGTAACAATAGCTTTGAAAAGGAGCCCAGGGATAGAGACTAATAGACTAGAAAAAGAGGATGGAAATCAACTTGTAGGGCTCTCTGCCTGGTACAGTCAGTCTGTGGGAGGAGATCAAATAACTACTTTGAGCCTGATAATTTTATATTTTTTTTAATTGGCTAAAACCTCCCACAACTATATAAGTTGTTACATATGTATCTGTGTGTACTGTAATTTAATTACAATTAGTCATTTTCATAATAATTCTGTCTTTCATTTTCTACTCTAAAAAAGATGATACATACTTTTTAAAAAATCTTTTTAATTTGACCTATTCAGGGCAACAATTTTTTCCTTGTATCTAAAGTAAACATTAGATGGAAATGAGGTTTTTATTAGTTTTCAGCATGTAGATTGTCTTATTGAAAGGTCTTCTAAAAATTTATGTCTTTCACTAAGAGCACATCCATCATAAGTACTTTCTCTTGGTAAATACTTTTAACATTGAACTGCAGTCAATCCCACATATTGGGACTTTCCTTGCCCTGTACCCTTGATTCTATAAAATATTTCACTGACATTTGTCATTATTTTACTTAGAAAATGCTCCTATTGGCACATGGTAATGTTAACATTCAATCCAGCATGCCTCAATAATAAAACACATCTGAAACAATTGAATATAAAGTAATGAGGTTTGACGGCCTACCATTTTGATACGTTATTTTCAAAACTGTTGGTCCCCAAGGAGTAGCAATAAAGAAGCTATTTACCTACTTAGTTAAGAAACAAATATGTTTCTTTTTCATTACTGTGAAGTGCTATTGCTTGTAGTTAGAATAATTCCATGAGCCACCTGCAGTTTATGATATTTGGTGTTTCCCAGAGAGCCCACAAGAGTACTTTTGTAGTTCAGGTAAGAGCTGGCCAGGGAGCTTTTTGATACAGATTATTACAAATAGTAATAATCATTAGAAATCATCTTGCATGCAAATAGGATCATTCAGATGGCAATAATGATCTATCAAGATGGAGAAATAAATCGAAGAAACTCAAGACCCGTGCAAGGCACTTGGTATGTTTCACTTCTAAGTCTAGCCTCTTCTGAAGTGGAACACAACCTGTAAATTATTGCCATATACAGCCATATCTGTATTTGGATTAACAAAGGCAAATACTGCATTCAGCTGAAAAGTATCTGAAATGGTATAAATAAAATAGTTACTTTTGCTGAAGTTTGAACTCAAGAGTTTTGTTTCTGTAGGAATTTCAGTGTAACATAGTATCTCATATAATTCAAGGATAATAGGCATTCCTGTCTAGTGATCAAAGTAACATGTTTTACTAGAGGGAGGTGAGGTAGTGCTGTTGTACTTAAGGAACGTAGATCCTCGAACAGTATCTTAGAATTCAAATGCTCGCTCTGTGCTCTACGATGTTAGCATTATGATTTGGGCAAGACACTTTCAGTTTTCTCATCTGTAAAATAAAAATAACAATGGTACTTTTATCAGAGGTTTGTGATTAGGAATAAAAAGGCCTTGAAGTAGGTCAGGCTGATAGAACAGCACCTGGCAAATAATGCACTATATAAATGCTAGCAACTGATATATTTTCTTTGTTCTAATACAGTAGTTCTTAAATAATTCTTAATGTATATAATAATTCTGAAATATATGGATACCTAAATACTACTCATATAGTCCTCCCACTGCTCTGACTTGAGCATATTTTTCCAAGACACAATCTGTACTCTTTGTGCTACATGAAGTAAACAGCCAGTGCAAACACCCACATATACAATCCAGAAGAGCACAGTGCTGACTAAATGAATACTTCATTAACCTGTTCTGGTTGGCTTTTCCAATTTTAGCTGTTTCCAATTAGCAGGTTTTAGCTAATAACAGGAAAAATTGTTTATTGTGTATTTTGTATGTTAAAATTGTGGCAACAAAATTAGGAGAGTTTAGCCAAAGAAGTGAAAAATTTCCTTTTGGGGGTCATTTGAAATTGATACAAAAGGATTCAAGAGTGACTCCTTTCACTTGAAGTGAATTTTACTGTCTTTCCATTCTCTCTGGGCCATTGCTTATTTTTATCACTATAAATAATATGGCTACTGATATAGTTGAGGTGTGTACAAATATGTACAGTTTTTCTGTTTTATACCTATAATCTTCTTTTAGACTTCTTGTAAGAAAACTTTGAAATCAGTAGGGTGGACACATGATTAAATCAGTATGTAAAATTAAATGGGCACTATCATTGTTCTCCTGAAAAGCTTTAATATACTGGGTATTTTGACATTTTATAAAATGTTTAACAAATGAGTTGCCGTTTCTATGATCTTTTAAACACAGATCAGCAAAAATTGAATCTTGTTATTGTTGAAGTAGCTGTGACTATTTTAGTCACTTAAAACTAATAGATGAAGTAAGTTCACTTCATTTGGTTCCTTGCTAAACATAACGCTTCATGTAAATATTTATGACTCCCTATATTTCTTGGATGGTTACTAATTTAAAAACTAAGGGTAGAATCCTTTTTGACCTAAGAAGATGGTCATAGAATTCATAATTTATAAAGCACAACCATTGACTTGGCTGCCCAGAGCAACTTCTTTTCTTTCTTTCATTGAAAAATGAGAGTCTGCTTACTCCTTATAGACTCAGAGACCCCCCTATTTTATCCAATTTATCCAGGATAAGAAATATGTGAACAGTATATCATTTTTAAAAAGAAGAAGCAGGTGTTTTTTTCCTCCTTAATTCTTACCATAGGGTGAAGGAAGTTCTCTATAGAAGGTCAACTATATTAGTTTTCAAAAATAGATACATTCAAATTTCATGGCCTAGCACCTAGACATGTTCTATGCACAAGTACCTGGGACTGCTTCAACTAGGTTATGACCCAGCTGTATGTGATGCGAGAAATTCACTGCCTCTAAAGGCAAATATATTTTGCCTTTAGAAAACTCAGTTTAAAGTTTTTTCTAATGTTGGGCCAATGTCTAACTTCCCAGGGTAACAGTATAATATAGTCCAAGGGCCATGGACATCAAACAGAACTGACTGGTATCTGAAGTCTACATGGGTAACTAACTTTGGCCATGTTTCTTGTTCTTAACTTCTTTGACATTTCACTTTTCTCTCCTGTGAATAAGGTTGCTGACAGCAATTTTGAGAGTTCATTGAGACAATTAAGTGACAAGTGATGTAGCATATGTAAAACACTAAAGACAGTAACATGCTTATAGTAGATCCTCAGCACGGTTATGTTCTGGAATTTTCTCCCTTTGTGCAAATTCTGTCCATCTGAATCAAATGGGAAAAGTCTGCATTTCTTTCCAACTTATAATATTTTCCCTGTCTCCCCTTTAGCTTTCCTCATTTGACATGATTTGGTGAGTTTCTTCACCCCAAAATTATCATAGAGTATATTTCTCTTGAATATGATGTCTACAGGAAGCCAGAGTACTTGAGAGGTAGCCTGATCATTATAAATTGAAGCAGGACCATCACTGTTAATGCATCTTTAGGTCAACGTAATTTGTTTGCTTCTTCCCTTTTTTGAGGGTAGCGTCATTCATTTTTGATCAAAACAAAACAAAACAAAAAATGTGAGAATGTATCCAGCATATTAGGCATTTATTATTTTGGAAGTTTTTATTTCACCCATGTGTTTTGTTTATCGTGAAATATTGCATCATATCCATAGAGTAGAAGTCACTCTGCTTTGTTACTAAGGTATTATCAGAATTGTTTGTGCTAGTTTTTGTGCTCAGTTGTTCACAAAGTGCTTTTCTTCTTTTCTTTGTTTCATGGTAAGGCCTGTATATATTTTCTGAAGATGTGTTTTCAAGTTTCAGTCACACTTATTTTCTGTCTGCCTAAATAATAATAATGATTTAGCAATGGAAAACAGGCAATGAAAATTACTAGTAAAATGAAATAAATGCATTTTTGAAGACATACTGCTGAAGTAGCTTAATTTGACCTTGAAATTCTGAAATCTTTCAATTATACTTGTGTCTCTTAGTAGACAGAGGTGCAAATTTTTGGATTGGACATAAGATTATTTCTATAATTCTCAACCCATTATAAATTAAAGCTGTTAAGCATTTTACATATATCTGGTTTTATATGTAAGTAAATAATGACTTTGTGTGTTTATTTTATCCATACTGGTGTTCTTGGCTTTGATTTATACTTAGATATTACATAAAAAGCGCTATTACATTTCTATCTGTATATACAATTTGAGACATTGTCTTTTTTGCAATTAAATGGTATAGATTATTTTGTTTGATTAAGTATTTTTCTAAAAATCCTCATTATAATCTGTGGATTAGTTTTACCAGATTTATTTCAATGGCACTGCAAGAAAAGTTCAAAAAGTGTCTGTACCTAATAGTTCTGAATTTAACCTATAGATTGGCAGTAAGAGACTTGTAAAACTCATATATGGGGTCTGTACAGTGTTAATATTTGGGATTTATCTCACCCCAATGGTTCATAAGCAGAATTGACAAATACATTGCACATTGCAATTTTGACGTGGTCATAACATACGATGGAAGTTTTGAAAGATTTAAATAAACATCTAAATTAAATTTGTTAGATACTCTGCAGGAACTAGCAGGTGACTGTCAGGAATGCTGTTAGTCACTAGCATGAGTTTATTTTTATTGAGCAGCTTCCAAAAAATAATAATACATGTCTCTTCTGAAGAATTGAATAAGAAAACAATCGCAAAATCAGCTCTGAATTCTTGCCTTTTCTGTCATTAATAGGTAGATCTCTATACAAGCAATTACCTCAATTTTTAATAAATAAAACAAACTTTATTCCTAAAGTATGCAACTACTAAATGACTTCCAACAGCCTCTTTAAATTGGGAATCATTTTGATTTTGTGGAGCAACTTGCTTCTTGTTGACATTGTATTTTCCTGTCAAAGATTATTAACTTAAGATAGTCTTTCTGTTTTACATACTTGCTTCCTATTTCAGGGTGAAGATGATAAATATACATTTGTCATTTATTTTATTTTTATAGAAATAATTAACATCAGCTATGATAAAATTCTATAAAAATTTATAAGATGATATCATTTTATGAACTCTCCTTTTAGTCAGTAAGATAATCATAGATACAGGTAATTATGTTGTGAAGTAATAAATCCTGGAATAATACTGTGAACAGAGCATAGTGGAAAATAGTTTTCATGATGCATCATACAGAAATTGTTTAATATATGTATGGAAATAGAGAAATACTTGAAAACAATTTTCTTAAAGTTTCAATAACTATTCTTTTAGAATTGTGATTTTTATCAGAAAATAAGAAACTACCTTTTTAGTTTGAATGTAAATTATTCCTGCATTATTAATTTTCATAAATGTAAACACCTCTAATTTTAAGTCTAGAGATGCCTATATTCTTTTTTAAGGGGCCACAACATTATAAAGATATGTAATCATGAACAATTCTATTTTAAAATACATAGTTGAGTGTGATTTGGAATACTTAATTGCTTTGTCTAAAAATTTATGAACATCTACAATGTGCTAGATACTATAAGATGGAGAGCAAAAAGAGTAATGACCTTTACTGTTGTGGTGCTCATAATTTAATTATAAAGGCTGTGAGCATAAAATAGAACAACTTTTTCTTGGAAATAAGCACCTAGAAATACAGCAGTTAGTTATATTATTTTATAT
The DNA here is from genome assembly GCA_004024945.1 of Uropsilus gracilis. Classification (NCBI taxonomy): domain Eukaryota; kingdom Metazoa; phylum Chordata; class Mammalia; order Eulipotyphla; family Talpidae; genus Uropsilus; species Uropsilus gracilis. Next base: position 14,179 of record PVHY01009597.1, read on the forward strand.
TCACCAAAGTGAAAGCATTTATGTATAGAGTTGTATGTTATATACAGAATTATGTATAGAGCTCTTTTTTTGTACAAACCTCTTTTATTTTTATTGTTTAAATTTTATTTTCTTACATTGTTCTTCATTTCTGTACAATATTTGATTTCTCCCCTTAGGTGTAGTCCTCTTAAATCTCCACCATCACATCACTTGTGAACCATCATCACAGTCCTTTGTGCTCTTCCCTCTCCAACTTTGATCCCCTCCATTATCCTTCCTTCCCCCTTTCCCTTTGCTATATGCCTCATTTTGTCTTTTTTTTTTTTTTTGACACTTTGTTTGACTTCCCTATATACCTCCTATAAGTGAAACCATCCAGTATTTTCTTTCTAATTGGACAGAATGGTTTTTTGAAGCTAATATTCCATAAAGTTTTTTTTTGGAATTCCAGTATGCAAAAAGGAGGATGTCTAGGTTGGGAGCTACATAATATTTTCTTTCTTACCTCATAGTTCCAAAAGTAAAGAAAGGCATATGAAATTAAAATTTTAAAATACTGAAATCATGTCTCTAAGCCACAGCAAGATTAAACTAAGTTTGGAATTGTCATTTTGGTGTTTTCTTGGTTCATGATTTTAGTTATATGTGCTGCTGAAGCGAGCACATTCTTGGTTCATGATAATCTTGGTTCTTGATAATGCAGCTGTTACTGGTTGATATTCATTCTAAGTTGAGTCTTGAAACAAGAAATAAGAAATTGTATAGTGTGGGATTATTTTGTGATCTATAAATCTAATAGTATTTCCTCTCTGGTACTATTCAATGAGAGATTGTGCTAGTAGCAATTAGGGAACTGTTTTTTTTTGTTTGTTTGTTTGTTTGTTTGCTTGTTTTTTTAAAGTGTATTTAATAATCCAAAGTCCAACACAGACAAAATGGGAGCACAGTGGAGAGGAAGAAGGATTTCTTCCAACCCTTTCAGCATGCCTTCTACTCACACCTGCAAACTTCCCAGACTCAGAACCGCTTAGATGCAGCTTGTGGAGGGACAGGCAATAAGTTTCTTCTGGCATCAGCATTTCAAGTTAATACTCTGTATTAGTCTTTCTGAAAAATGTATTTTTTCTTATTGTAATGAAAAGAAATGTCATCCATTATACTTTCCAGTTGTATTCAACTACTAGGCAGGAATAATCCTGAAACTCATCTTTTCTATGAATTGCTTGGAATTAAATTGCAAACAAGATCAGAATAGAACTGGTAAACTCTCTTGTACTAGCATAGGTTTGTTTTCTTTTCCTTTAATTTTATAAAAACTGATATGGTATTTATGTAGAGGTAGATTAAATATTTTAGGGGGAATATCTTCAACTGTGTAAAGTTTAATAGTTGTGTGTGAGCCCCAGCCAAGGTTTTTCTGGTTCACAGTTAGTCTATGAAAGATGTAGAACATGTAGATTTACATGTATAAATGTATAGGTTGACACTTTTATCTCCTATTAAATTGTTTTTTGGAAAAAGTTATAGTAGTAATTTGATGCCTATGGAAGTTATATTTTTATTACTGTAGATTTTAACATTGTATTTTTTTTCTTTTTCTCTTTCTTCCTTCACCTCTCTCCTTTCAACAGTCCTGGTACCTGGGCTAGCTTGGTTCCTTTCCAAGTATCAAATAGGACACCCATCCTACCGGCAAATGTCCAAAATTACGGTTTGAACATAATCGGAGAACCTTTCCTTCAAGCAGAAACAAGCAACTGAGGGAAAATGAAATACAACAGTAGTTTAAGAATTTTTTTTTTAAAGGAACTAAGGAAGACTGGACAAAACAAAAAGGGAGAAAGGAAAGAAACTGAAGAAAGAAGATAATAGACCAGCAATTGCAGCACTTACAATCACTAATTCCCTTAAGGTTGAAACTGTAATGACATAAAAAAGGGTCGATGATATTTCACTGATGGTAGATGGATCACAGCCCCTGCAACGTAGCCTTTGTTACATGAAGTCCGCTGGGAAATAGATGTTCTGTCTCTATGACAATATATTTTAACTGACTTTCTAGATGCCTTAATATTTGCATGATAAGCTAGTTTTATTGGTTTAGTATTGTTGTTTACGCATGGAATCACTATTCCTGGTTATCTCACCAACGAAGGCTAGGAGGCGGCATCAGAGGTGCTGGGTGACAGAGCCATGAGCCAGCCATTTTATAAGCACTCTGATTTCTAAAAGTTAAAAAAAATATATATATATATATATATATATATGTATATATATATGTATATATATATATATAAATCTCTGTAGCCTTTAGTTATCAGTACAGATTTATTAAATTTTGGCCCTTAACCCAGCCTTTTCCAGTGTGTAACCCAGTTTGAAATCTTAAAAAAAAAAAAAAAAAAAAAAAAAAAAAAAAAAAAAAAAAAAAAAAAAAAAAAAAAAAAAAAAAAAAAAAAAAAAAAAAAAAAAAAAAAAAAAAAAAAGACAGTTTGAACACAAAGGCTCTATGGAAGAAATGCCTCTATGTAGGTGAAGTGTTATCTCTGCATGCAACAGTAAAAATTAATATAATATTTTCCCCACAAAAGAAACACTTAACAGAGGCAAGTGCAATTTATAAATTTATATCTAAAGGGGAATCATGATTATAAGTCCTTCAGCCCTTGGACTCTAAATTGAGGGGATTAAAAAGAATTTAAAATAATTTTGAACGAATTTATTTTCCCCTCAGTTTTTGAGGGCATTAAAAAGGCATTAAATCAAGACAAATCATGTGCTTGAGGAAAAAAAAATTAATGAAAACACAGCACTTATGTTGGTTTAGCTGCAGCCTCCTTGGAGGTAGAATTTATTTATTTAAAATTACTGGTTGCATCAAGAACCCATAGGGTATGCAAAAGGTTCTATAAAATCTGCATTATAGAGACAAAGAGGCAGGCAAATCCATGTCACAAGTGTAAAGCTTACAGTTTACAAACTGGGAACGCCAGGGTGTAGGATATAAAATGCACTCTTGAGGAAGCAGATGTAATCAGGGTGCTGAAAACTTGCATGGTGCTTTCAGACATTAGCCTTGTTCAACAAATTTCTTGTATTGACAGATCTGTAGTGTGCATGGGCAGACACATTTTGCCTCTATGTCTCTTAAAATTTTAATTAAAAATACTCTTTCCAGTAATCCTAATTTGCACGAAGATATAATGTCCACATTACGTGCCTTGCCTTGAAATCTAAAAAACAAAAAAAAAAACCACACAAAAAAGTGACATCACTACACTTGTTTTGCTGCATTTATTATCATTTTAAATCTTTACCATTTTTATGACAAAATATTTTGTACTCCAGACGAAGAAAAATGTGTGACATCATGGATTTTTTAGACAGTTATACCTTTATCTCACATTTATAAAGCATATCATGGCTGTGTATAGTTGCCGCTTAAAAATTGTAATCGACCAGCAATATTTTCAGTATTTTGGTGTTTTTTCTATTAACCTTTCATGTTTTTCATCTTCCAATTAATATTTGGGGGGGAGGGGTTTCAAATTTATACGAATTATGCAATACCAAGTTTTGCCTATGTAGGTAGTGCTTTTAGCTGTATTGGTTATTATAGGTAAGTACACAGATTTAAAAAAAAATAATGTATGCTTTTTTTTTGTTTGTTTGTTTTAATTGACCAAAGTGGGTACTGCTATTTTTGCAGTGTGATGAGGTCCTTTTGTGTACTGAGAGATGGACAGGGGATTTTTTTTAATATACATATATATATATTCTGGGGTGGGTGGGAGGATTTTTAACACTTTACAGTGTAGCTGTGAAGCAGTGCACCCTGAGATGGGCCTGGGCTGCAAAGCGACTGTTCTGCCTACTGTGACAAACTTCAACTTACACAGGTTCCCCCTTCTCTAACTTCCTACCTGGGGTGCAAGCTGTACTCATTTCTGGTTTTCATAACAGCAAAGATAGTAAGAACAAGCAAACACAACAAATTCTTCTGGAGGCAGACTTGGCTTAAAACAAACTGTCTTACCATTTTTTGTTGGTGGTAGTAGTTGTTCTTGCAAGTTTCAGATCTACAGTGGAGAGTGAGCCTGTGTTATATTTGGCAAAGATAATTCTTGAAATGCTCACATAGTGGGTATTTCACACTTTGAGAGTTGAACACACTAGATTGACTTTCTCCTGCATGAAAGGTCATTCCAACTCTGTTTATTACTTTCATGAATGATAATATATGATATACCTGTGAGTCACTATTTCAAATGGATGGCAGTGTGCTTGGAATTTTTTTTAAATATATCCAGAGGGTTGCTATTATTAAACTTACAGATAAAAATCAGAGTTCAATTTTTAAAGAGCAACAGCAACAAAAAAAATCTTGTTTTTGTGTTCCCTGCCTTTGAGAACCAGAGAAGAAGGAAAAGTCGGAATTTTAATTAATATTCCTATTAGATACTGATGGAATTCTTTAAAAAGGGATGAACCTCAAGTATATATATATATATATATATATATATATATATATATATATATATATATATATATATATATATCTGATTTCTTTTCCCCTGAGGGCTAGAAGGTAAATGGAGACTGGTTTGATTTTGCCCTCCTCACCCACCAGTCCCCAGTCCCAATGAGGAAATTCATTACTAGAAGGAAAATCTTTCAAAATTAATGATTGGGGGGTGAGGCAGGGATCTGCCTTGAGGAGCCCCACCCCTATCTCTCCAGACTATGACCTAATTAAAATAAACTCTCCATTGTTCTCACAGCATATCATTTAATATCAAATAGTTTAGAACAATGCTTATGAGCCTGAGAATTGTGTTTGATTAGCTCATTCAGTTTGATAGTCCAGCTGCTGAATAGCACAGCAGGACCCTAGCGGCACAGGTTCTTAAGGAAGTCCCAGTCATTTCTGTAATACTTGCCTTGGTAGAAAACAGATCATCTCAGCCAAGCTCTCTTTGTATCTTTGACCCACTAGGTGAACTAATCAACCTCACAGGACATGCAGTATTTTTTACGGGCAGACTCGCTCTCCTTTTTGCCAGTGAATGAGCAGTTCTGGCTAAGTTACACACTGTGTGTATTCCTGCCTGCCTCTTGAATACAAAGGCCTAGTTCAAGTGTTGCTTTTTTTTTTTTAAATCATTTTTTTCTCCTTTCTTGTAGGATTAAACTTTTGAAAATACTACTATATATATATAATCTAAAATCCATTTTTCAGCCTCCTCCTCTTTTACCAGGAAGTATATTCTGACTAAGGGCCCCACTTTTGCAGGTCTTGCACCCCCCCTTCCCCAGAATTGCAGAGCTTCAGGATGGTGAAGGTCACCCAAGGGCACCAGTAGGAGGTGGCTCCCACCCCTGGTTCTGTGGCACTGCTCAGCTTGTGTTGTGTTGCTTTGCAGCCCACCACTCACAGTGTTTCCTCTGGAGTGACATTGAGCGTTTGAGGCTTGTCTAAGGGAAAAGAGAAAAGGCAGTGAAGGAGACTGTACATAAAGACATGGCAAAAATCTTAATTATAGCAATATAGTTATGGGGTAATGTTCAGGTGGGCAGCTCCATTAAAAAAAAATATGTGAATGAATCTGTGAAGCTGCAAATAGCAAGAAGAGCGAAAGGTCTTCTTAATGAACCGCCTACCTTGTAGACAGTAATTTGTACACTGTATAGTTTTGTTAAGAATTTTTTTTTAAATTAAAATTCCCATGTTTGTAAAGCTAACTTTTTAACAATTATAATGGAACTATATGTTGTTTCCATTTTTAAAGTAAACAAGAATATTCCTTGTTTAGAGACTGGACTTGAGTTAAAACTCTCCA
>PVHY01009597.1:25000-55650 GCA_004024945.1 Uropsilus gracilis
AGATATTTGCAGAAGAAGCTGCTCTCAGAGAGACTTAAATGCTGAGTCAAATCCACCCATGTACTGATCACATATGTTTCTCCCAATTACTCTTTCTCACATTTTTACTAACAACTCTAGAATCAAAATTTTCAGTACAAAAATAAAATGGTTTTATACTATCCAGAGAAACATAGAGGAGTAACAAGGTTGGAATGTTATCATGAAAATAATCCACATGAAAATATATTGAAATGCCTAGCCAGTATCCATCTGTTCAGAAAGACTTGATTCCTATTAAAGAATATTACAAATTAAATGTAAACTAGAATTTTAAGAAAGTACCAACATCGAGATACTTTGGCATACTTTTGACTTTCCTACTAATTTAACAATGAAAGGTTGTTTGTTGAAATATTGCTGAGGTTGTTTCATAATCTAACAAAGTAATCAGTTCCAAATTAGTGTTCAGATTAGATAATAGTAATATAGATAAGAATGCCCTGCCCTATTTGTAAATATGAACACCTTTCCATTGCAGAGATGCTTCAGGAAAAAAAAAAAGTATTAAGGATTAAATCTAGTGAATGGTCTCTTGTGTCTCATTGCTAACAGGCAGCAGGGAGGGGGATGGGAGGAGAAGGAAAATAGTCTTCCTTTATTCTTAAGAAAGTGCATTTACAGACTATAATGTAACACACTATATTTAATGAGCTCAAATATTTTAATGTATGAGGCATAGCCTGAGAAAAGCAATAATATTAAGGAAAAACTAAAGAGTTACATGTATACAAAAAGGTAAATATTGTGATATTTGGTCCTAATGAGTCATAAGAAAAGGTTAAAACTGTAAAAAAGGTTTTATTATAAATATGTCAATTTTACACATTCAGTCCAGGTCCATGATAGTTATAGAGCTATGGCTAGCCTTTAACTAATTAACTAACTAGAGTAGATGAATTAATTGGGATGGAAGAAATAATTTTTTTGTAATTAATGAAAGGTTTATTTACAAAGGTAATGAGAAAAGGAAATACACACACAGAGAAGAGAGATGGAATGAGTGAGCAAGAAAGAGAGATTAATTGGATTAATTGGTCAATGTATCCTACTGGTAACACAACCTGAACTGGGACCCTGGGTGTTCTCTGAAGCAGGAAAAGTCAAGAACAAGAAACATTTTTAAATGTTCTTGATGTTTCTGAAACGTCAGTGGGTTTTTCACAAACCACGTGTATGTGTGTTCAAATTGTCAGTGTTGAGGTTTTATACCACCTTAATTTTTTATTAATGCCTACATTTATCTTTTATGCCCTATCTTTTATGCCCTTATAAAACTTTGCATATAAGTAAATTCATTAAGTGGAAAAGACCCATATTTCTTTTAAGGAAAGCTTTAGCTCAAAGGTGTACCACCAAATCTTAGCACTAGAATGACGTTGCTTGCATGAGAACAGAAACCCATTAGGTCTGGCTGAGATTGTATTCATTTTTCTCATTGACCTCTTGCCCGGGTAACCTGAAATCAAAGCTGGGTTCTACTCTAGCTTATGTCCTCAGAGGGAGCACTTATTAAACTGTATGTTACCTGGTGCTAATGAAATCCACATGGGCAACTCCAGGGTAAGCCTGCCCTTCTTACTTTCTGTTTCTCAGAGGTGTTCCCAGTGACTACCCCTCTAGTGAAAAATCTTAGGTGCTTTCTCCCTCCAACTTGTAGAAGATTTGCATGAAGAAATGATTCAAATTAATAGTGCATGTTAGAAATCACCAAACCACCTATATCAAGATTTTCCCAAACTAGTAACAAAGGTACATAACAGAGGATGATAGGGTTTCAAACTAGAGGAAAAGTTCCAAATAAGAGGGAGACAGTTGTTGGCAGTGATACAAAAGTGAACAGAGTTAGCATGTGCTGAATGATTACTAAGTCTGGCCCTGGGCTAAGTGTTGTACTTCTATTATCTTATTTAATCCTTATAAGACTTGGAGAGGTAAGTACATGTTCTTGTTTTACCAAGGAGGAAACTGAGGCACAAAGAAAATTCAGTTCAATGAAATAATTTGATTATCTGTTTTAAAATAACATAGAGCTTAAAGATTTTAGAATTCTCTTAACCTCAAGTAAAAACTGGAGATTGACTAGTCATTGACATTCTATTTTCTAGAATTTGTGGAAGGTGCAATATGGTTATCAATTTCAATTTCAAAACTTTAAATCTCATTTAAATTTTGGTGAAGATGGATATCTGAAACTCAATATTCTATAAGTTATGTTAACAGGAGAGTAATAGCTACATTAAGAGCCATGGGTCAGGGCCGGTGTTCTATATGTTACATATATTATTTAATTCTTACTAATATTCTGACTAAAATTATTTAGTTTGTACATGAACAAAAAAGAGACAAAAAATAAGCAATTTATTCCAAATTTATCTATCTTTGTTGCCTAAGACCTAAGATTAGAAGCTGGTATGCTTCATTAGCAAAGTTGTGACCTCCACCTCTTGCTATGCCTTTTAAATTCAAATAAATCAACAACTCAAAGATGATAAACAGAGTAAAACATTTTTAAATGGATCCATTTTAATGTCAAAATGAAACTTTTTAAAATTAAATCATATTTATTGTCGTAAGACTAAGGCCTCCTCTGCAGTGAGGACTCTGATCAGAGATTTTGTGACTTGGTTTAAAACCTGGTCCAGGTAGGTTACCAGGTCTTTTTCAAGATGATCTCACAGATCTGTGGGTGGCCTGTGCGCTTGTGAAAAACAAAGTACCTGTAAATCACAATGCAGAGTCATACCTTGCAGCACCCTCCATTCTTCATCATTAACATTCATTCAGAAGCAAGGGGAGCATAGATTCACTACTAAGAATGCCTTGCTTTCTCCCCATGGATTTGTAGGTAAAGTTTCCCCCCACTATCTGAAACTAAAATCTTCCTAATTGTTATGCCTTTGTAGGTTATTCTGGGTATCTGCAGATGATCAAAAGTTTTTCCATGTTAATTAATGATAACATTCTCAGATCCTCCAAATAACCTTCCAAATCCTACCATATAGGAATGTTCCACTTTGAGATAGCAGGGAAAACCTGTATCTATGATTTGGAAGTGGCTTCAAGTGTTCACCTGGAGACAGTGGTGATTAACTATTGGCCAAGCAGTCTAATTATGATGCAAGTGGGCTTCCAGGCCTCAACAAGTTTTCTTTCACAGTGGCTGCCCTGAGGAGAAAGGAGGGGTTCTTGGTATAGCTTCATTGTTTGAGCCTGCTGTGCAGGTGCCGACTGTGAAACAATGAACTCCATTGATGGAGGTGAGTGGCCTTGCACATGCCAAAGCCAACGCATATTGCTGTGGGCAGGTTAGGAAGTCAACAGTGAGGCATATCCAGGTGGGGGTTCAGGATCACAAATGGCTTCCCTCTCCTGAGAAAATTAATCATGACTGTGCTAGAGAGCAGTTTACCTGCAATATTTCGAAAGGGCAGTCTGTGAATTTGGACAGACACTTCTAAAGTTCTGATAGTATGGCAGACACATCAGTTTTCAGCATCTTCTACAAATAAAGAACTCTAAGTCTCGAATGTGGAAAATGATATATACTTTATAAGAAAGGCATATCTGGACAACTGTCTTTCCTGAAAAAGATGAAAGGATATTCTAGAAACGTTCTTGGATTTGTTAATTTTTTTTTTACTACTGGAAGAAAAATATATAGTTAAGAAGATAAAATACACTTTTTAAAAAAAATCAACAATATGATTTTCATCAAGGAATTGTTCAGTGCCTAATTTCACATGACTGAAATTTATCTTTGGCCTGAGTTTGCTAAACCAAAACCTTACAGGAAAAGGCACACAGACATGGAAATACAGAAAACCAAGTAGTAAGGGGAGTAGGAATGTAGTACATCCTTGTTTTCAAACATTTTTTGTGAGAGAAATCATTTATTCATCTTTTCATTTATGAAACAATTATTGATCTCCTAATCTGGTACTATACAAACCTTTAATCCTTGAATGTTAATTCTGTAGTCTCTTGAAGGGTTCAAAGTTGTAATACATCTTGCTTACACTGGAACCAAGATGTCCACTTCCACGGTCTCAGAAAACCATGTGCCAGTTGCCCTGTGCCAGCACCATGGTTTACACTGAGGATAGCAGAGGAAGCAAAGCTGGCTTTCTCCTTTCTTTGGGCATTCTCCTTCCTTGGCAAGGGCAAGGACTTTTTTTAGTATTTCCTGGTGGACCAGAAACTGAGAGCAACTTCAACTCAACAGAAATAAAAGGAGCTAGTATGATCAAGTGCCTGGCAGAAGCAGAGCCCTCATCTGTATAAGAGGAGCCATAAGTTGGCTTAAATGGTTGTTGTGGGGATTAAAGAAGATCATGCTTGAACGTTATCCATCACAGTGTCCGATACATAGCGGACAGACCAGAAAAGGTTAGCAGTTCTTGTTAATCAGTTTTGGAAATCTTTCTTCTCCTGGTCTTCCTGTAGCTGAATTTATGGACTGCTATAAGAATTGAGGCAATAGCCATGCTCCCCGAAGGCCTATCAAGTGGAATTTCCAAATGCATGAAAAGTAGCTGTAGATTTCTTAAAAATCTCAGACTTCTGTCTGATTAACATCACATTCTCCCTTTCTTCGCCCTGTGCACCTTCCTCTGGCAACATTTTCACCTTGTGGAGTATTATTTTTTCCTCTCTTTGTCCACCAGGAGTAGGGGGCTCTCGTTCCTGTCCCAAGGTCACCCTCACTCTAGGTTTCTGTTGAGGGAGCAAACTTGTCATTACCTTCAGGAAAGTTTGACAGCCAACCCCAGGGCTTGGCTCACCAGCGGGGATGTGTGGGCGACAGCCAAGCTAAGAAGCCAATCTGGACAGCAGTTTCTGCATCACAGCATGCCTGGCTCTGTTTGGACTGGCCCCGTCTGACCTAGCAGAGTATGATGGGAAGGTCAGTCTGACCAGTGGCTCCTGCAGTTGGTTTTTGATTTTACAAAAGGTGGGATCTGAGAATTGGTTTCTAGGGAGACCCTCTTGTGAGCATAATCATGAACCTCCCTTTGCTTGGAGAAGAAAGGAGAACAGGGAAGGACCTTCCCCAATCTCCAGAACATTGTGGGCTCAACCCAAGGGTTAGTTTTTCACATTTTGGCTTAACGTGGGAGCAACTGGCCCTGCACTGACCACTGTGCAGCAAGGAATGGCCTTTTCTCTAGACAGTGATACTTGGTAAATTTACGTAGAGGTAATATAATTTTTTAAACTTATATTTTGCATTATATATATATTTTTTAAATTACTATAAATTTTTTTACTATAAACTTTGTGGTGAACTCTTTTGCTACATAACTAATTGGCAATCAGGCAACATGACTATAAAAGATGAAATAGTTAAACTTGTCCCTTTGATTGAATAGTTCAGTTTGACAGTTTGGCTTCAATTGATTCAAACAATACTAGAAAATGAGAAACATATCTGTTGGTTTCAAGTTTGGTCCATATAGTGATGAGTAGATATGGACGTCTTCCAATAGCAGATAACATGTTTCAAAATCTTTAAGTGATCAGGATCCTTTTCACCCAGCAAAACCAAAATTTATGGCAGATAGAAAAGAGATGACTGCTAATTCACATTGACCTTCAATTGTATCCTTCAGTTGTTTAGTTAAAGCAGCTGTTACTCTAATGCCATCTTTACCCAACTTATCACTCAATATAGAAAATATATGGCAAAAGAAGACTGACTCTCCTATCATGCCAATAAGTGGTTACATCATTCCTGATCAGTGTAAACTTCCTCAAATGATCACAAGTTGGTTAAAGCACTGGGCCTGTAATGGAACATTAAAATATAGGCCAGATATATACCACTGATTGTAAATGCAAAAGATAAGACGGAGCACCCTTCATCTGCTTGGTTTGTTTCACTTCTAGGGAAATATGAAGAGACATCAGTATGGTTTTTGTGTTGTTTGGTTTTATTTTTAAGTCAGAAAATTCGCATTCAACATTAGATCCTGAATCCTTAGTGATCAACTCTTGTCATAAGTTTGTCGTTTATGACAAAATTGCATTATAGCTGATTAGTGCCCAAAAAATTGCTGGGAAAATGCATATGGGGAAAATGCTTTCGGCAAAGAACTTATTGCCAATCTACCTGACGTGGGCAAAGAGTGGAATTCAGGTCAGTTCAAAGTAAAATTTAACTTCTATTTTACTTCTTTACTTATACCTCTGACCCCAAACACACTCCCCTCCTCCTCCCAACCCATTCCTCCTCACATACATCCTGAGCAGTTTTCTGAACATACTATGAAATTAGAAATTAATTCATTGCATTTGACCTACTGGTCTTTCCATGATTTGGTTTTAATCTGATAAGAGCAAATGAGTTTTGCTTGGCAAGAGTAAAATTTCTCCCTATGGGGGAGAAAGCAAAGCAAAGTTGATACATGTTAACGTGCCCTGGCCTTCTCTGACCCCTCTGGACAACCCTGTCTCTCTCCACTTCCCTCCTCAGTGGTTGGTGCCTGGCAACCTCAGGCTTCTCACAAGTATCCCAATGGATCCCTCCCCCTGTTCTCCTTTGTCATTCCATTACACTGTAGGTAGTAGAGACCTTAGCAGACGCACACACCAAGTAGAAATGCCTGACTAAAACCCACTCTCTCTGCCCCATTCTCTCCACTTTTTGCAGAGGTGATTTCTCAAGGGTTGCATGTCATATATTTTCAGAAGGAAAGAAAGTCTCTAAGAGGTACAGATAAAGACCAGCAGTATGGCATAGAAAGACATGGGTTACAGAACCAGATGGATTTGAATTTTAGACATGTGTGTTTTGGACAAGTTTTGAATATGGAGTTTTGAGCTTCCATCTCACCATCTAAAGAGTGAAGATACGGCCTTTTTTAAGAGTAATATATGTAAAGCTTATAGCTGGCTGCCACTTAGCAGATACTTCATAAATCATCAGTGCAATGGTTAGAATCTAGCTGCTCCATCTCCACCAAGACCAGTGTAGAAAAGAGACAATTTTTATGGAGGTGTCCACCCTTGGGAAGCAGTGTCACTGCAGCTGCCTCTATCTCCCCATTGGTGTGATGCCCTAAAGCTGCTGTGAGGCAATCTGGAAGCCAAAGAAGGATGAGGAAGAAAACAAGCAGAGGAAATGTTACTGTCCTGTTTGGAGTTAATAGCAAGTGGGTACTGACTTGATTGCCAGGGTCCACACTGGTTTCATTCACCCAAGGGGCCAGAGGCTAGGTGCGTCAAGGTTCTTTGAAACTGGGCAGAATTAGCAGCTTTGTACTGGTAAGTTCATCTCTGAGGGATTCCCAAGCCCTCTATTGACCCCAAAATCCACAGGCCACAATTTTCTTTGCATGCCAGTGCATCATGGGTGCACATTAGAATCTCATAGAGGAGGGGGCCTGGTTCGTTTTCAAAGCTGCCCAGGTGAATTTACTACACTCAGTTGAGAATCTCCACGGAAGGGCCAGCCTGAGCCTGTTGAAGCTTCTTCTGCAGAGGCAGCTGTTTTGGTTTACCATACTCCCCAGATGGATCCCAAATGATCCTGCGAGCTTGATGCTAATTATTCATGTTGCTTAATCTGTGTCATGCTTTCAAACCATTTATTTACTTTAAAATTTATACACTCCTAATGTGGTATGGTCAGCTTGCTCAAGCAATATATTTCTAGTCTTCCAATTAAAAAAAAAATAAGAAAAGAAGAGTCATTATTTAGAGTCCTTTCTGGAGCAACATCAGAGAGTAATTTAGCAGATATTAAACATAGCCTTATCAGAACAAACCGAGCAAAGTTTCTGGAGGTGATTCTTTCATCTTTCTGAACTGGTCATTTAGCTCAAACAGGAAGCTTCACATGCCCTGATGGATACCTTGTCTTCCATGAGGTCTTCATCATCTAAGCAGTTCTGTTGGAAAAGGTGTTGCTCTGCAATTCCACGCACACATGACAAGAAACCTGTGGCTAATAGTTGCAACCTCTCATAGAAAAAATGGTAGCTGTGACAGTTGCAAATTTTTAGCAAACATTTATTCTAAGAGATAATGTGAAACAATGTTGGCATAGTAAGCATCAAGGAGGTTGATGACACCATTGATACTTTATTTGGAAGGGTTATCTGAAAGGCGTGAGTCACCCACCACTATCATATATTGAAGTGCAGACACTGGGAAGACCATGTGCAGTAGGTCCAAGGAGCACCACTAGCTCTAAGGGTTAAAAGTTGCAAGGAGATACATTTCTACGGAGAACTTTCTTCTGCTGAAGAATGAATGGGAAGCACATCAGAGCAATCCTTGATTAATTAGTTCAAACATCTGAAAATCAGTGTGTGTAACAGGAGACAAGCTGAAATGTTTATGCCACACACACTAATTCACCTGGCCAGGCAAAAGGTACAGCACACACTGAAACAAAGAAAGACAGGATAAGGTAAGAGAATACATTCAGTTTACATCTAAATGTATAAGAGAATTTTAGAAGGTGGTTTCATTTTAAGGTGTCTAAGCTGCTATTTTTCATATCTGTATGACTGAGGAAATGGAGACTCAGCGAGGTTGTCATTTTCTCGTAACCTTGCAGTTATTTAATCCCAGAAGCAGCATTTAAATCAAAGTTTTCTTGACGCTGATTTATTATAACTTTATCCTGGTCTGAGAGTTCCTGCTTTGCTTTTTTTTTTTTTTTGTATCTACATAATATTTGTACTATGTGTTCAAAAACTCATCAGAATGAAGTAAATTCTATGTTCAGTGCACTTTTTAAGCAAAGATTTACCAAATATTTGATCTGAGCATCAAGCAGATTTTTCAGATATGTTGATGGACCTGGTGTAATAGGGAGGGCCATCCATTACTTGTTGTGTCCAAGTAAATTCATTAAATAATAAATTCTGTAACTAGATATACTAAGATAGGTCTTAATAGACCAAGCCTGCTTTCATTTTTTTATTTTGTTGAGTCATGATTCAGTTCTTAATTTTCTGAGCAGAAATAACCTTTGCACCAACAGGGTATATCAGAGTGCTTGGGGGCAGTATATGCCCAGAGCACCCAGGTCATTACTAATCCTGGCTTTGTTGCTTCTCTGCTGAAGACCTGGAGTAAGTCATGTATATATCTCTTCTAAAAGCAACTTTCTCACAGGTGCTTGGAATTAAATGAAATAGTGTGCATTCAGAGCCTGCTGAGGTTCTGGCAAGGTTTTCTCCCCCCCCCCCCTCCTCCCTTTCTTCCTCAATACATTTGAATCTAGCCTTCACTCTGCATAGCCATTTGCTATTTACTGAATGTTTAGTAGTAATTTAATCTAATTTAAGTTAGAACTGTTTCTCTTTTGGAGTTTATAGCTTTGTGGGGGATAGATTAAAAACAAGCAAACAAAATAACTACACATTGTGAATTTGCTAAGAGAAACAAGGTGAGATAGGACACCAATCTTAGAGTAGTCAGAATTCTTATGAATTAAATGATTGTTAAGATTATGGCTTAATCTTAACAACATTTTTTTAAAAAACTTTTAAAGATAATTTTCAAATACATATGAAATTAGAATGGCAAATGTATCATTGCCTGAAACCATTACCTTCAATGACTGTTCATGTTTATTGACATTCTTATTCTGTTTCTGCATTGCCCTGCATCTGGATTATTTTGCCAGAGACTTCAGGTATTATATTCAGACTCTGTAAAGAATTCAGTATATATTTATAAGTGATAAGAATATTAAATACATGATTTGGATAATCTTACTAGCTCAGGTGAATCTTTGGAGGCCTGGTGAATACTTTTGGTCATGTTGTCTCCCTACAATAGCCTCACTCCATTCTCTTCATTACGTGACACCACAGTTAGACATCATCTTTGCCTCAGTCTCTAGACATTTGAGTTACTATATGGAAAGTGCTCAGAAAAGTGTCAACATCACAGGCACACTCAATAAATATTGATTACTTGAGATATAAAAGTATGACAGGAATATGAAAATTTGTCCAGAATTCTTGCATGGAAACATTCCTGTATCAAATGTGATGAGTCAATGATTTATGAGTATTCAAAAATTGAACATGGTGGTTAATCAAGGTTTCTCATAAAGAAGAAAACCCTATCTTCACATTTGGACAGAGAAAGTTGCTAACAAAAGAGTAAGCAAGAAATTGAATTCAATTCTCCTTTTTTTCTCTTTGGTAAGGCAGAATTACCTAGGATTTCCCATTGAGTTCTATCATTAAACTTTCACAAAATATTTTGTAGAATTCTAACAAACTCAAAAACATCCAACTTACAATAAGCAAAATAGATTTTATTTACTTGATATCTATTAAAATCATCGTAAATTTATCCATACATTCAGTTTTCACTGCTAGTATGTATCAGACATTTGAAATTCTGGAGATTCATACATGACTAAGTGACAGTATGTGATTCATAGAAACCCTTGAGCAAAACTAGTAAACACTACATTATTAAATTGAGACCTAAATAAAGTAAAGGAGGCAACACATTCTCTAGGGCCAATTCACTTTGGTTACTGAAGGGGTGGTCTGGCCTGAGAGAAACTTCTAGAAGTTGGTTGAGTTGGGCCTTAAGAAAGGTAGTGTTTTTCATGCAAGGAGCTATGGAAAGGCCTTTTTGGTACAAAGTTTGCTGTTTTCTATATTTGACACATACACAGATGTGTTCAGTGCATACTTCTTTGCACGGATATTGATGCACAGCAGTGGAGTATATCCATGTTCTTGTGTGGGGGGAGGACTGAGTGGTCTGGTGACTTCTTGGTAGCAAAGATGCACGGGAACAGAGGGTGGAAAGATAGCCTGCAAGATTTTGACTCTAGCTATAGTACATGAAGGTATTTCTTTGGTTTCTTAGGGCAGTTGTGGCTATATACTAAGTTTGGACTTCATACCTCAAGAAATGGGAAGGTGCAGATTTTGGAGCATAGAGGAAGCCATAATTAGAAAAATGAAGGTATACCTTCACAGGTCTGCCATTATAGCTTGACTATATCTTTATGATGTCACTCTCTCCAATATCCCTATCCCTATGTCTGTAAATCTCTCCAGGTCCCATTGTTTTATATATTAGAATATTTATATTCTTTATAGGTTCGTGGAGGTGAAAGTGGGGGAATTCATGCACCATTTTCAACATTTTAATAAGCTCCAGGAAGTTATTCATTGCCTACAAAGTTAAAAGCAACCTCATCAAAGCAGCAAGATTCTTGTTGTCATTATGAATCTACAATGAGAGTTTTTGGCCACCAACTTTGGGAAGCTTTCTAGAGAGCCTTCTTTGCATTATAGCTCAAACATAGATACTGGAAACAGAACAGC
The DNA here is from genome assembly GCA_004024945.1 of Uropsilus gracilis. Lineage (NCBI taxonomy): Eukaryota > Metazoa > Chordata > Mammalia > Eulipotyphla > Talpidae > Uropsilus > Uropsilus gracilis. Next base: position 36,358 of record PVHY01009597.1, read on the forward strand.
CTTGAGAATTGTTCTGTCATTGTTCATAACTATGTGATTTTGACTGACTTATTTAATCTTCTTAAGTCTCATTTTCCTTGGTCTAATACAATATATTATATACCTCTATCTCATCATGAAAGTAAGAGTGTAGTCTATATGTGGAAATTAGGAATGGTGCCAAGTAGGCCACACTCTTGCATGCCTATCAACATCTTTGGCCACTCTTGGTAAGGCAGGCATAGGACAGGACTTTCCTATTCGGAGACTCTAGTTTGAGCCTCTGGCAGGTTGTTCCTGCATTTAGATAGCCATACTTTTGGCTTTCTAGTTCGCTACCATGTCTGCTGATAGCTGTGTTTGAGTTTCACCAAGATCCCAGTTGGTCTCGTTTTTACTCAGTGCCTTTGCTGAGTGGATTTCCTGAGCCTGGCTATTTGCCTCCCTCTTGTAAAAATCAGAGGGAAACACTCTCAATGCTATTCCCCACCCAGCTCATTAGTCAACTTCAGGATTTCAAAAGACATGCTCTGTTTAAGTTTGCTGTTTTCTATACTTGACACATACACAAACGTGTTCAGTGCATACTTCTTTGCTTCAGCATGGCTTTAGGGAGCCCTTATAGAGACCCAGTGGTTTCATTCTTTTTAATCTGTATTGCTTTAAGAGAACTGATATAAAGGCTAAGCAAAGAGGTGGCAGGTAAGGATGTCATTTAATGTTATTGTCATATAGCAAGTTTGAAAATGATGTCAAAGTTAGCGGTGTGCCCTGAATGGTCTTTTCATTTACAATAAACCCCTCTTGAAAATGATTTGAAATTTAATTTTCTTTTATAGAAGTGACTCTTAGGAATACAGACTCACAACTCAAACACAACACTGTTTATTGTGCAATGCTGGGCAAACGTGAAGTACTAATGCCTTTCAGTCCAATGTTCCTTCTCAATCTTTGTTATACATTAGCATTCATGGTGGGGGCTGTTAACTAAATGCAAATGTTCTGGTTCCTTCCGGTTTCTGGGCTCTTCATTTGGCTCATGTGGGCTGGAGGTCTAGGCACAAACATTAAAACTCATACTCAGAATACTCTATGGCTTCATAATGTTAAGGGAGCCACAACTTGGAACCTTTGGGGTTATTGATATGAATGTCTGCCTTCCTAACCAAATATGAGCCCTCATTGTGTGGTCATCAGAGCCCTTATTTGGCATGTGATAGTTGTTCCAAAAGTTACTTATGGGTTAAAACTAAAAGGAAAGACAGAAATTTGAATTGAGCATAGAATTCACCCACACTATTGAAAAAAAAAATGACTCTAATAGCACAAACATGACAGAAGGGTTCCTTTCCTGAGGAGATATCTCCACAGGCTTTTCAGGATTCAGATGAGGTGACCAATGAGCAACCTCCATCTGGTCCCACTCCCATTCATTCCTCAAAAGTTGACTTTTTTGTTTTTTTTTTTTTTTTTAAGTATTTAGCACCTGCTTGCCCAGCCCTGCAATCATGCTACAACCATGCATACAAGCTTCTCCAGAGTCAAGAGCTGGTCCACTGTTCCTTCTGTGCCCCCAGAGCATACAGCAGTCCCTGACATGGAAGGAAGGAATGAAAAAAGAATGAAGTGATGGCCTGAATCACAGCAGGAAGGAGTGTGATTGGAGGGGAGACAGGCGAGCCTTGAGTATTGCAGGGCTCCTGCGGCAAAATGCTAAGTTACTCCAACACTTAATTAGCTATTTTTATTACGTGTCCAAGCCTCCTTCATTTAATGGGTGTTTTACTCCTTTTATCTCAAGAAAGATGGCAGAAGTTTGTGTCTTTTGGCTTTGATCACATTATTTCTGGGTTTTGTTACTTAATAAGGCAGAAGTTTAAATTAACATCATTCTCCATTGCCTGTTTTTGGGTTAGCTGTACAGTATGGAGTGGTTTTGGCAATTTTTCAGTGGGGGAAAGAAAAGGAAACCTCTGTTTGGAGCTGTAGGGGGGTAAGGAGGGGAAGCCATTTACCTGAGTCCCTGGGGCTACATCTGCTTCCCAGAAAAGATTGCTATGAAATCAAGTCACCTGAGCCCTGTGGGGGCTACAACTCAGGGGCAGGTAGAAGGAAGACTGGGCCAACTATAGCCTCTGTCATCATCAGTGGTGCAAAGAGGAAGTTTGGAAGGTGAATTCTCACTTCTGTGTTCAGGACCCTTTCACACGTCACAACGGGGCCAAGTATGCCAGGCAGAGCAAAAGCCACCTCTGCAGGTCCTCCTTAAATTGTGAAATTGCCCAGGCTCTGATTTGAGGTTCATGCCAACAGGATGTACAGTTACTTTTTTCCTCCCCATTCATTCACTGCGGGGACAGCTTGATGGTTTACAGAACACAGTAACACTTGCATGTTGCACATTTGGATCATTTCAGCCAAAGGTTCGCTGCTGTATTAATTGGCTTCAGAGAAAACATTGCCGTCACTTAAACTGTTTGAATACCTCTTGTTGAATCATAGGCTTGACTCAAGTGTTATTAATTCAAGAATCCAAATGCCTTTTGTCCATATCAGATAAACGTTGCCATAGCAAGTGTAGCAGAAACAGATCTGTCTAAGCCACAGCCACCTATCGAAGCCCACAGACAAAAGAGGACCGGTTTCGCCTTCACAGAAGCCATGGTGCCGCTTTAATGCTCCCTGTGGACCCGGTATACAGTCACATGAACCACGTACTGATGAATGCACCCGAGGACCCGCTGATCCCAGGGAGAAGCCTTTATCGTTGGTGGGTTTTATCAAATTTGAACAGCCAGTGGAACATCTGGCTTTAATTCTGATAGAAACTGTAGAATTTTGGCTGTTCTCTTGCCTTGCATATTTTCCATCCTCTCTATCAGTGCCTGTTGTCAGTGATTTGATGAAGTTAAATCGACTGCATTTGATTCCTTGAGCACAAGAAAAATTAAAAAATGCATGCTCCCCTCTCTCGCCCTCATCCTTTTGGAACATTCAGAATAAGTTTGCAGGGAGTTGCTTTGGGTCATGAGCCTGAACATTTAAGGAGCAAAAGGAGTGAACAGAGAATCTTCCAAAGCCTCATCTCAGATGAGCACCCATTTACTCAACAATCAAAATAGTTAAGCTGTATGGGTGATGTCACTGAACCAGTAACCAACCTTTGCTGGTATTATTGCAGCCAAAGCAACAATAACAACAACAACAACAAAACAATGGCAAGAGAGAAGCCCATGGCTAAAATGAATTTGCAGGGCCTTTTGATGTCAGCCTTCCCCAGAGAACCTTATCAATCTCACCAACCCTCTGCCGGTCCAGTTGATGTTGTCTGGCACAACTGGCAATCACGGTGCAGAAAATGACAGGACCCAAGTGAGGATGGAGATTGAATTCACACCTCATCACATCCCATAAAGGGCAATTTTTCAAGGTCAGCATTTAGGTGAATTAAAGGAATAGTGCTTGGCAATGGGCCCTGGGCTCACCCTCGGCAGGCCATCCATCCAGCTGCCGCTCTTTGTGTGTGGAGGGAGCGCAGCCGCGCACAGCCCCTGTACTGTAATGAACGCATCTGAGCGCTTCCAAGCAGGCTGGTGGTTTGGGTGCATATTGTATTTGTTAAAAGATGCCCCATGATGTCGAAGAGAGGAAAATTGAAATAGTGAATGTAAATACATGGGTGACGGGAAAATGGGTTGGGGAAGGACCAAATGATTTTCATCTGGGGCAAGAGATACTCATCTGTGATTGACCTAAATGTCAACATGGGACATGGGCACCAAGTGTTCTCTCGGGATGGCTGGCTGTTTTCTGATGGGTTAGGACTGCCTTCTGGGAAGGACCCATTTATTCATCTCTGTCGTGTGGTGTTCTGAAGCATCAGAGGCCATGGGTATTGCCTTGCCTAACGTTCCATTTCCAGCATTAGGCGGTGGAGGTTGGAAGTGGGGTTGAGTTTCTCAATGTCAACCAGCTAGTCAGCATAAAAATACATAGCCTGAAAAGAACCAATGGATGCATTCCAAGAAGGATTGAATACCTTCTGTGTGTCATGAGCCATGACACAATGGAGTTACTCAGATTGCAGCAAAATTTAGCACCTACGGGGAGTCCAGTTTAGCATTTCTTATCCTAAACTTCCTAAACTTCATCAAAGAGTTGTGAATTGAATATCTGTGTCCCCCACCAATTCATATATTGAAGCCTTAAACTCCACTGTGATGGTATTAGGAGGTAGGGTCTTTGCATTAATTATGTTTTGATTAGATAATCAGAATGGGGCTCCATAATGGAATTGGTGCCCTTATGAGAACAGAAACCATCTGAACCTCTTTCCTATGTGAGCATACAGCAAGAAGGTGGTCATCTCTGAGTCAGAAGAGCATCTTCAGCAGAATCTCATCATATTGGAAGTTTCATCTCTGCTTTCTAGCAGTTGAAATTACAAAAAGTACATTTCTGTTGTTTGAGTCACCCAGCCAAATTAATTTTGTTATGACAATCCAAGCCAATAAACACATAAGGTTTTTGACACTCTTTGAGGTCCACAATTCATACCAGAAATGAAAGCTTCCCAGGTATAAAGGGATGCTGAAATCTCTATAACCCAGTATCTCCAAATTCATTCTGGAGAAAAAGTTCTCCCTTCACAGATAACATGCTCTCTCACAGAAGAGCAGTTTCCTGAGGAATCTGCTAGTTGGCTATTTGTCTCTGGACAATTGGATAGTCAAAAGGATGGAGCCCAGCACTAAGATCCAGCACCTTGAGCTCTGTGTCCAGCTGAGGAGCAGGAGTGTTTCTTAGTGACCATTAGTTCCCTGGTCCTCTCTTTCAGTATTTCTAATTGAAAACTGAGAACTTGCTCCTACTCATAAAATAATGTAGGAAATAATATGCTTTTCATCCATTCATGGATGAAATACTCTTTATACCTAGAGGCATCTCATGTTCTTCAATCTGGCTTAGAAGTGACTATTTATATGTAATTATTGTAGTGCTAGTTTGAACACTTTCAGAAAAAGGAAGAAAATAGTTGAGTGTTTCATGGTGTCTATTTAAAAGAGAAATATCATAGTTATGACTTTTTTTGATCAATAAACTAGAGGAAAAGGAAATGGGACGTTATTTAGTTATTGAAATTCCTAATTAAGTCCTTAATGGTAGAAACATCTCAGAATGTTCCAAAGTTTTATTTGGCTCAGAGGCAAGTCACTCAGACTCTTTTTCAAACATTAGGTCAAGATATTGGGTTGGACACCTCAGGAAAATAAACTTCCTCATGAGAGCTTAAAGCCGGAAAAACATGGAGAAGTGACATTCCCTGTGGAATTTTGATATAGACATTTCCTTTGGGAACTGAAAGTTGTGAAAAAATAAAAATTAGCCAGTTTTATCGGTTTACTCACCAAGAACAGACTGAAGCAAAGCTGTGCTTTTAAATAATTGCAAGAGAAGTTTCATACAGAGGTTAATTTCCTTGGTTTATCCATGTTTTACCAAATGCTGGAAGTTACAGAAACCTTTCTAATTCCTGTGCCTCCTCAGGGCACCATAATTTAATCTAGTTGGTGGCACCAGACGCTGGTAACCTCAGCCAGCCATTATGGGCAGGGGTTCCAAACATATGGCCTGTGCATTGCATCCCCATCCTCTTCCCTCCATGAATTACTTTTATATTGGATGCCAACCTAGAAAATGCATGAATCTTGATGCACACTGCCAGCCTGTTACCAGCCAGCCGCCCTCATTCCTGTCCCTTGCCATATCATTGCTCCCCTCACCTTCTTAGGCCAGAACTCATGCTGAGATCTAGGAAGATGGCACATGAGAAAGTGTGTGCTGGTGGCACAGGGTAGGGGGCTGTCTCTAACTGCAACCCAGCGCCTAGCATGCACCCTGGATCTCGCCAGCTATTGTGCTTCGTTTCTCCAGTGCAGCTCTCTGCTAGGCTGCTGTTAGAATCGTACAGTGACCTGCAGATCTAAGGGAAAAAACAGATGTCCCAATAAATTTTTGTCAAAACATAATTACCTCGGGATTAGAAAACCACATGGGGGTGGGGAGGGAAAGGAACAGATGTATTACTTTCAAATATGCAATCATTATTCTGCAGAAGTTTAAATAATCAAGAGGTTTAAATGATGGCAGTTGAGACTGTCCCCTCCTCTTTATTTTAGTCCTTTTCTTTACCTTGAGCTCTGGACAGTTTGGAAACCTCTCCTATTTGCTTTGCCCTAGTGGTGCTCTGAGCAGGAGGGGAGCATGTTGCATCAAAGTATCATCCTGAGTGCTTTTTTATAAATAAATCTCAGCAAATATGACAGGCTATCTTTCCCCCAGGAACCTGGCCAAGTCTTTTCTTCCTCTCCAGCTGACAAAATATGATAAACTATGAATTTTCCCAGTAACCATAAAAGATTCTTATTTTCATGAGTTGAACTGTTAGGTGCAGGTCAAGGTAGTATATCACACAATAATTCTTGCAGGGAAAATCCTTTTTCTCTTTTCACATTTTGTCAAATGAGAGGAGATGCTGGGTGCTGATTGAGGATTCATGGGTTATTTTGCAGCTCATTGTCATAGGCCTCTTAGGGTGAGATGGTAATCTCTTGTAAGTGTTCACCCATAGTACTAAGTGGGGGTGTGGACTGAGTGGGAAACCTGAAGCCCCGAGAGAGCCAAGGTACTAGGAGCTACTGTTAATTCAGTTCATTGGATCGTGTCATCCTTGAGGATTGGGTGTGTGAGATATTAAATAACTCTCTTCAACCTGCCATCAAAACAATAGCAGTTTATGCAGTATCTGAGAGACCCCTTTGCATTGTTGGATTATAAAATTTCTAGTTGTAGTTTGAAGACTTTTACCTTTTATAATGAATGGATCTTGCTTGGTAGCATAGAAGTGGTATTCAGAATAATTATCAATTAACAACAGTCTGTTATTTGCCAACATCTGTTCTAAGTGCTTTTTGTATATATTCCTTGATCTAACATGAATTTCCATAACAAAAGTAGGGTTCACCCACTTTAGAGGTGTGGTAGCAGAGGCTCAAGAAAATCAAATAACTTGCCATAAAACTAGTAAGAGATATAACTCAAATTTGAATCCATTTACAAATAGGTTTCATCTATTCATTGAGTTGATGTGCCTTGGAAATCTTTTTCTCTGTAGACAACATAACTGAATAACATCCAAAAATGGAAACAATAAACCAAAAAAACAACCCATGCCAAGTCATCCTGGTAAGGACATATACATTTTCTGCATGATTAAGTCATTTGCAATTGAGCCATTATGTTTCCCTTTGTTGACAGTAGACTTATGATAAGCTATTCCCAGATTTCAACCCATAATTGTTATCCCAGAGGTAAAAACATAAACTTAGTCATGAAAGTCTCAAAAGAAAATACAGAAGAGTATACTAAGCAGAGGAGGGTTAACTCCAGCTATTTCAAGGGATATTTGATAGAAGGAGTCAGTCAGGAAGAAACTACAGGGAAAGGAATTCTGAGGAATGGGAGTGTCTTTCTGTTAATCATCAGCCTGAAAGTAGTCTTCTCCCACTTACCATCAGACAGATTTATAAAACTATCCTCAACAGCAATATGGAGAAAGGGATATTTTGCTGAGAGGATTAAAAGGACATTCTGACTTTAGTTAAAATGTCACCTTTATAAAGTGATATGACTTTATATACTAGTAAATAGATGAAGCCACTGTAGCTATAACTGAAAAGATTGAGAATGCTGAAATTAGTTTTTTAGTCCTTACTTGAAGAAAGGATGAATCCAAGTTGAGACACTGATACAGACTAGGTTATGCCAAGGACAATGTGTAACTCTCAAGGTGAAAAAAGGAGAACCTAGAACAGTACTGGCACAAGATGCACAAGATGTTCTAGCCACTGACAAGAACACTTAGACCAAACTTGAATTAGGTTCCTCTGAGTTCTCTTTTGAACTTGACCTTGATCTTGAGCTCTGCCCTTGCCCTCTTTGTTCTAGGTTTAGCAATAACCCTGCTCAGTCAGTTAAGGAAAATCTCCCACCTTTGGCATCTGATCAAGTTCAACCTTTTTCATTATCAATACCTTGTCACCCCGATCGGCCTCTGGAAAGAAACCTATTGAGTTCTTGCAAATATTCCCCTCACCTGGATTTTCCCACTTAATAATGTGCCATCTATTGATCCTACCTATTCCTTGACTATCAATCTCCTTTTGCCCCTTGAATGTTGAGCTTAGCTTCACCTGTTTCTCCTACCACAAATTTGACCTTTCAGCAGTCCTTTTTGAATATCACCATCCTTACTGTCTTTAGTGTGTGTCTCAGTAGTGAATTTATTGATTAATTGCCTAGAAATATAAGTTGTATACGGAATGGAAAGTAAAGAAATTCTCAAAACTTAGTATTCATGAAATTTATCTCCATTCAAACATTACTTAACAGCATAGCACATTTTATATTAATATCTGGATTGGTCATATAATACCCAGCAGTAAAATGCAAATTACAATATAAATTAAAAATTTTGCAAATAGTGTGGGATTTTACTGTTTTTACAAATATATACTTTACAAAAAAGAAAAAATCTCCCTAAAACCTATTTTTGGGTTTGTTTTAAGACTGAGCAAATCATAACCTAAATATAAGAAAAACTTGTTTTCATAATTTAAAATTTCAGCTCTTAAAAGTGTAATCACTCTAAGTGAAGTTTTCATCACAAATTATGCTCACACAATGAATATTCATATAAATTTTAGCTACATTTTAGTTTCCTTACTATAGTATCAACTCTTAGCAATCACTTCTATTGTCTCTATGAAATTATTTAAGTTAAAATAATTTCTCTTTGTTTTAAGAGGGATCCAAACAAAAAAATAAATTCAGCACTTGTAGAGAAGTCTTGTGATATTTCCAAGGAATTCAGAGAAAAAAAGAAAAGGACATGAAAACATGTAAGCAGAAGGAAGATATTTGAGGCACCTAAGGTGATTTAACAAATTAGTCTTTTTCTAAAATTGACAACACAGCAAATAGAAAAGTATTCATAAATATAATAAAAGAAAATTTCCTTGGAAAGACATCTGTTCAATAAGAGATTTGATAATGTGTGTAAAGTCAATATGAAGAGAATGAATAAATGTGTATCAAATTCCAAGGGAAGGAATCTTATCGAACCAGATGCTGTTATTCAGATAACTCCAGACATCCTCAAACATGAACTAAAGCAATAGCCATAGCACCCATAAGTCCTTCTTGAAAAGTGACTGACTGCTGAATTATTCTAAATAAGATGAGTCAAAATACAGAATGATTATAGAAGCTATGGTAAAAAGTGATGATAAAAAGCATTTTTCATTTAAATATGAAACTGGTATGAGAAAACCATGAGAATGACAGAAAGAAACAGTAAAATGACAAATACTTATTTAGTAAAAAGAACAAAAGTCACAAAAACTGGGGCAGTCAAAGTATGGGAGTTGAGGAGAAGTGTTAAATGATAAAAATCACTTCAGATTTCAGAGCAGAATAAATGGATATTAACTAAAATGAAATTAGATCATTGTAGAATAGGTCCAAGTTTTTAATATTTTAAATGATCTGATTTTTTTTTTTAGAAGACTCTACTAGCATTTAATATCACTTGTGGTAAAAGTATTTAATCTGATGATCTGCAGTTCCTTTGATTTTTATTTCAAAAATATTCCAAAAATAAAGTTACTATAAAATATTTCTTAGAGGTAACAAAGGATATATCATGGGATAAACATTCTAGATTGCTAGAGAAGTTTGAGATTTAGGCAGTAAAGGCAGTGCTTTTTATTAAAAAATACACATACACACACACACACACACACACACACACACACACACACACACATACTAGGCCTACCTTTCCTGTCTAACATCTTCCTAACATCTAGCATCTGCAAAATGTGCATCCTGTCCAACTCAAACATTCTCTTTGTAGATTTGATTTGCTGCAGTCTAATTTTTGTTGTTCTCATAACTTTATACAATTTTTTATTAATTAATTTATTTATATATAATTTCACATCTTTGTAATCTCCGGGGTTCACCTACCACCTTCCCTCCCTGACCATTCCCACCCCCTCCCACCCTCCACCCCAAGTTGTGTACTTCAATTTGGTTGTTAGCTTGTTTTGACTTTTCCTCATGGCTTTTAGTTTATTTTTCTTATGTTCCATGTATTAGTGAAACCATTTGGCCTGTCTTTTTCTTTCTGATTTGTTTCTGCTAATATGATTTCTTCTAAGTATATCCATGTTATCATAAAATTGTCAAGTTTGTCATTTTTAATTGATGAGTAATATTCCATTGTGTATATATACCACATCTTTTTCATCCATTCGTCTGTTTTGGGAATTTTGGGTTGTTTCCATGTCCTTGCAATTATAAATAGTGATGTAGTAAACATTTGGGCACAGGTGTCCTTTGTACAAGGATTGAGGTCTCCTTTGGGTAGATTCCCAGAAGAGCAATTGCTGAGTCAAATGGTAGTTCTTGAGGGTCTTCTGCACAGCTTTCCACAATGGCTGAATGAGTTTACATTCCCACCAGCAGTGTAAGAGTGTTCCTTTCCACAACCACAACAGCACTTGTTGTTACCCCTTTTTTGGATGTGGGCTATTATTACTGGTGTAAGGTGGTATCTCATTGTGGTTTTGATTTGCATTTCCCTGATTGCTAATGACGTTGAACATTTTTTCACGTGCTTGTTGGCCATTTGTATTTCCTCTTTGGAGAAGTGTATTTTTAGTTCTTCTCCCCATTTTTAAACTGTGTTTTTGCCTTTGTTTTTGTTGTGTGAGTTCTTTGTGTATTTTTGTTATCAGACCCTTATCACTTGTATGGAGGGTGAAAAAATTTTCCCACTCCGTTGGGTTTCTTTTTGTTTTCTCTGTTGTCTCTTTTGCTGTACAGAGCTTTTTAGTTTGATGTAGTCCCAGCTGTTTGTTTTCTTTCATTTTTTTTTTACCTGTTACATATGTGTCCAGAAATGGATTTCTGAATTGTAGCTCATGGAGGGTTTTGCCCAGCTTTTATATTATGGTTTTCTGTCTTACATCCAGGTCTTTTATTCATTTTGAGTTGGTTTTTGTACAAGGTGTTAAGAAGGTTTCTTGGTTCATTTTTTTGTATGTCTTGGCCCAGTTTTCCCAGCACCATTTATTGAAGAGGCTGTCCTTGTTCCAGTGTAAGTTTTTTTTCTCCTTTGTCAATGATTAGTTAACTAGATATATGTGATTTTATTTCATCAATGGTACTCAATTCTGTTCCATTGGTCTGATTGTCTGTTTTTGTAACAGTACCAAGCTGTTTTAATTACTATGGCTTTGTAGTATAATTTGAAGTCTGGAATTGTAATACCTCCATTCTTTTTTTTTTTCTGGTCAGAAGTCTTTTTGATATTCGAGGTCTCTTTGAAGAATGTCATTGGGATTTTTATAGGGATTGCATTGAATCTGTAGATTGCTTTTGGTAGGATGGCCATTTTGATGATGTTAATTCTTCCAATCCATGAGCAGAGAATGTCTTTCCATTTCCTTATGTCTTCTTCTATCTCTTTTAGCAGCATTTTAAAGTTTTCTTTGTATAGTTCTTTCACATGTTCTGTTTGGTTTATTCCCAGGTATTTTTATTTTTTTTGGTGCGATGGTAAATGGGATTTTTTTTTTTATTTCTTCTTCTTCTATTTGATATTTTGCATATAGGAAAGCTTCTGACTTCTATGTTTATTTTGTATCCTGCTACCTTACTGAACTGGTTTATTGTTTCAAGTAGTTTTTCTGTGGTTTTTTTTGGGTTATCTATATAGAGAATCATGTCATCTAACTTTGTACAATTTTAAAAAAGATATATTTTCAAATTGAGTTCTTCAGAAACCTTTTATTCACAAAAACCTTGGAGTCATTTTTTCTACATTAAAAACCCTGATTTCATATTTACATATAGATCACTTTTGAAGCAGTTATTTGTTTAGGTAAAAAGCCCCTTTGTCTATTAGGAGAAGTAGCAAGAATATATTACAGTTCCATTATTTGCTCCTAAAGCAACAAGTGGAAATGAGATCTAGGTGGCTATTGACTATTGGACACCTATCTCCATTTCTTCCTAACAGATAAGCATTTATCAGTCCTTTGTTCATTCACAAGAGCATGGGGAAAAGCATGGACTTGAACCTGCCTTAAGTCCTTACCCCTTACCTGAGCAGACCCCCTGGAGAGAAATTCAAGAAAGGTAAGTTTCCAGAGTATTCAAAATGCAAATGACATTGACACCTATTTCAGGTTAAATCTTGAAGGAAAGAAAACTCACCAGGCAAAAGTTTCCTTGCTCAGAGCTTAAAACTGTCTGCTGGCACCTTTCTCATTGAAGTATATAATTTGATTTTGAAATTTTAAGGACTGGGTTTGGTTGTATGAAATAGGTACTTTCTGTAAGGGCTGTTGAGAACTTTGTGATCATTACCTGTTACCTCAAATTCTTTGTCCTGAAAGAGACTCTCTCTAGGAACAACTTTCAGTCATGTTTGTTTTTTCTTCAGTCAGGTACATGGGTAGGAGGCAGTTAGGACACTTGACTCAAAAAAAAAAATCAATTGCTTTTTAGTGATTCTGCCTTAAAATACAGATTTTCCTCTGAGTTAATCACCAGGGCACTTTAGTACACACAATAGTACCTTTAGGTATGTTAACTTGTACTGTAACCCCTCAATCTTGATGTCATGTGAGCCAAAAATGGTTTGGGTCTTTTTAAGTGTAATAGGATCATTCTTAATTTTTAAATTTTAGATGTGAATGTGTTTTTACCTAATTTTTTCAGAACATGCTGTTTTGTAAATTTGAATATTCATATTAAATGAGTCCATGCCTCATAGAAGTTGATAGAGCTAACAAATATTAAGAACTAGTAAGGATGCAGAATATTTTTTATTCTAATTTAGGGATGACCAGTCTCCAACAACTTTTAAAAATCTAGCATCCAGTTATTTTCTTCCTCTTTGGACATTCTGAATGCTTAATGATATGTCTATGCTTATCATCTGCTCTGTTGAATGTTATGGTTCTTGGCTAATTCATTTTCTCTCTCTTTTTCTCTAGACTATATTTACAAGTGAAGACTCTATTAATAACATTATTAACTATTAAGAAATATTCATATGTACCATGCTTTTAAAACCAATACTTTGTGATTATGAAAAAAGAGACTGCTATTAACATCACCACAGTAATGCCACAACAGTCCACTTATAGTTCAGTGACCATTTTGCATGCATTATTTTGACCCTAAGCTGAAAATATATGGGTTATTACTACCCATCTAACTCATGAGGGAATTGATCCTTGAAGTTTCAAAGCAGACTGAAATTTGTGTTTTTTAGTTATTTCTATATTTGCTTTTATTTTTTATATATTATTTCTTCAACTGCCACCGTGAGATAATAATAGAAAATTTCAAATCTAATCTACACTTTAAAACTGCTGTGATAGGATCTGTTGGCAATTTATAACCCAATTAAAATGTATAATCATTCTTCATATTGAGACTTTGCATCTTTATCTTCCTTCTGTGCAATCCCTAACTCTCATAGTTGTCCATTCTACTACAATATAGAGCTCCAGTGCAGTTTTTCATAAAATGCAAGTCATGCCTTCTGGACAGTGTGAGACCTTTCCCTCTGGGAGGAAGAATGATGTATGACCATTGGAAATGGCCATTCTAATGAACGTTTTATATATATATAGAGAGAGACTAGGTCTCACTATGTTGCCCAGGATAGTCCTGATCCCGTGGACTCAAATGATCCCCAGCCTCAGCCTCCCAGGTAGCTGGGATTACAGGTGTCTACCACCATGCCCAGCTGCTTTTTCGAGATCAGGTCTCTCTATATTGCCCAGGGTCATCTTGAACCCACGAACTCAAGTAATCCCTGGCCTCTTGCCTCCCAGTGCTTGCATGTAATGAACCATATTGAAGAACCATCTTCAGTGTCCTCAAATAGGCAAACTGTGGAATCAGCATATCTAGTTATTACTATTCAATATGAGGTGGGGAAAATGATAATTGGAAATATAAAGAATGACACAATAATTTAAGAGATAGTATTTTTGGAACAAATGAGTAGCAGGTTCATGTTTGACATACTTGATTATCTTTCTTATACTAGCAAAAGTTATTGAGTGTAAAATTTTAGAAGATATCCTTTTAAAAAAGAGTCCAGTTACAGCGTAAATAGTCAGTATATGTTCCGGTTCCATTCTCATCAAGGACCATAGTTCTTTTTCAGTTATCCTACCAATATACCTCTAAACTTCTTATATAATCATTTTCTGTTACTTAGGAATCTTCATAATATTGGATTTGAAATGTTGCTGAGGTATTGATATTGTGTGCTGATGGTAAAGATTTAAAGAGAACTATCCATCTCAAAACTATCTGTGAGCGTCCTCATTATTTTTGACTATGAGAACCCAGCAGTCAGAATATATTATTGGGTAAGGTGAGAGGTCTGTATTCTAGACTCAACGTTGTTCCTATCTGACTATATGGCTTGTGCAGGGAAAGTCTTTCTATGTCTGTTTCTTCCTCTAAAGGGAGAAGACTCAAACAGATTGTCTCTGTGATCTCCCTAGCACCAATATGTTTTTCCTGCTACACTCAAAGAATCTAAGGCAACATCTGGAATTGATTCATGAAGAAAAGTATAATCATACCATTTGCCCCCACTCTCTTTAGCTTCAAACTACTATAACTTTTCATAGTCACAGTATATCCCTTCTCAGATGATACCATAAATTCAGAAGATTATTTTGGGCTTCTCTATAAGTTTCCTCTAATAGGCTAAAGGAAATTGCTCCAATTGAGTTGGCATACTCACAAACAACCAATCTGTGAAATCAATGGACTTTACAAAGTCTATTTTACTTAAAAACATATTTTAAAGGGTTCATAATCTATTTTCCCCTTGTTATAGTTTCATTTTTTTATACAACAAAGAGATAGGCTTTCTTCTTTATATCTAAATGAGGAATACCATAATTGTCATAAAATGTATGCCATCAAAGTGAATTGTTTTAAAGTTTATCCTGCAAAGTTTGACCAAAGGTGTGGCAATTCTTAAATATGAAGTTTCTTTTAATTTTTTTTTTTTTGGTAAATGAATTTTTAACTTTGAATTTTGGAATAAATATGTACTTACTATATTTTAGCAACAAAAGGTCAGGGAAATACAAAGTTTTCATTTGGGCTTCTCATAGATTGTCCACTATGTTTACTATATCCACAATAAAAGAGTAGGTACAAATATGTACAAGAACCAGAAGCAAACATTTTACAGGTGATAGTCATTAAAAAGCAGTAGATGAAAAAGAGAAATGACAGCATTAGATCTCTACACATAGTGATTGAAAATCATCTTAAGAAAAGGATGATTGAAAGCCATACTGCCAGGTACTGAGCCCTCAGCCACCCAGCCTGCCATGCTCCTTTCAGGGTTCAGGGAACACAAAGTAAGGGAGCCCCTGCCACATGCCAGGGCAGTGGGGAGTGGCTGGGGGCGCCCCCTGATCATGGTACCATGAGATGGCCAGGGAAGGCAAGGGTAGCCCCGCCCACATGTCCGGTTTGACCATTTTGCTGGGCACTGAGCCCCACCCCCCTGCCGGACCCATGGGCTGGTGGCGGGGGGGCGGGGGGGGGGCGGGGGGGGCCGGCGAAGAGGGGAATTGGCAGAGGGTAGTGGGTGGTAGGGGTAATCTGGTCTTTTCCAAATCCAGTCAACCCTCAGCAGAAGCAACTAAATCAGTGATTCAACGGCAGTTGCACACGAATATAGAGGTGAAAAACAAAGTATTCCAGAACAACGAACAAGTCAGATCCATGGGACATAGGACTATAAGACGGATTATAGAGACAAACTACCTCAGAAATACAACCACTGAGATCTGCAACGATGGGTATGGAATTTCCCATTCAGAGATGCCTTCAGCATGATCAAAGGACCCTCCCACTTTAGGGAGTGAGGAAAGCCACAGAGACGGGCAGTGGCCCCATGATGAACTGGATCAACCATATGCCAGGGCCTATCTTGATCAAAAAAATTGGTGCACACACTTTGGCCAGGAGAAACGCTCCCAACGCCAGCAACCAGAACTACAAAGCAAAGAAGGAGCAAAATATGGCAAGATGGGCCGGAGCAGCTAACCAGAGAGAAGGAGGAGACACTGAAAGAACACAATCATGTGTGAACTGGTGGCCAGCAGCAAAAAGACACTGGAAAATGAAGCACAGGTCACTGTGTCCCAGGAAATCACATCTACACTGGACAAAAGGATACTGCTACAGGAAAGAAGAGGAAGAACCCAAGGGACTAAAAATTCAACAATAAAAGGTAGTGAAAGAAGAGGTGAAGAGACCAGGGGGGTAGGATCGGGGTGGGGGGAAGAACACCCAAAAGGCAAATGTAAACAAAACTTATTCAATAAATATATATATTATTTTTCTAAAAAAGAAAAAGATGATTCATAAAAGTTAACTGATAAGGATTTGAATTGATTGGATTAAAAAGTAGTGGGAATAAAATTGCTGAAACAAAATTATGTTCCCTGAGAATTCTAAATTTAAACTACACCCCAAATCTGGCTAGAAAGGATTTAAAATCATCAACAACAAAATATCCTAAAACATTTTTACAAATTCATAAGAAAAAGAATTAGAAACTATTACTTTAAAAATTATTCAAAACACTACAATGATTATTCACATAAAGTCAGATAAAGATGCAACATACCATGCACAGTGGTTTCCTCTGGATGATTGTACTTGAGTGAATCTAACTTCCGATGTTATGCATTCCAGCATTACTGTAATTTTATTACAAAAAGCAAATATTATTCTTGTTATCAGAGCAATAAGAATTTAGTGAAGAATTCCGTACTAACTTGCTCACTTGACTTTGTAACTTGGCTTAGGAACCCTTTGCTCTGTCTCCCTATAGGGTAATGTCTTGTCTAATTACAGTATAATATCAAACCAGGATACTGACATTGGTGCAATTTACAGAGCTTATGCAGATTTCACCAGCTGTATATGGGCTTATTTATACATGTTTTATTCAGTGTAATTATAGCATATATATGTTTTGTGAAAATATATTATTAAAATAAAAAAAGCTAACGAAATTTGGATTTGGGATTGTACAAATATTTTTCTCACATCAATTCCTTCTATAAGCACTTTCCTTCCAATAATATTGAATATCTCAGACTAAGCTTTTGAAAACTAGAAAAGCTGAATGAAAATTTTAGAAAATCCCTTTTAAGAAATGAAAGAATTATCAGGGCAGTCACATTTTATGGGTCTAAGATCCTATGAAGAAGAGGAAAACACTGAGGTAAGGTTGATATTTTAGGAAACTTTTTCTTCTTGATTTATAAGGGGCATGTATGATAGACATAGAAGCCAAATATAGAGCATCTGTTAAGAGTCAGAGATGTTGATGGAGCTTTTTAGTTCTCTCTCAGAGATTGGAAGACAAAAATCACAATTTCAAGGCTACAAAGGGAGCCAGGAATTGAGATGCCAAGTCCCTCAGAACACATGAGTGCCAAGGACGCAAACAGGGCTCTCAGCAGAGTCAAGATGATTTGAAAAAATTTTGAGTTCAGATTCTACCAAGGAACAGAAGTCACTGGTGAATACCCTAGGCATCTTTAGAATTCTTGAAAGTCTATTTTCTAGTAGTACAAAGTACAGATAAGTCAAACCTCAAAAAGACAGAAATCCAGTTTTGAACTAACTCATGTTTGATGGGATAAAGGGAGTGTATCCTGTTATACCTGCTTGGCTGAAGCTGAAGAGGCATGTAAGTCCTTACCAAATCTTAATATTAAAGTTTGACATGCCAACAGAAATAATCAGACATGCCACAAAATAAGACCAAATGAAAGTGAGAGTAAAAAGAACCAATAAAAATGAATTCACAGTTGATTCAAATATTTTAAGTTATTAGACACAGAATTAAAAATAACTAAGACTAATATATTGAAACATAGATGAAAATATGGATAATTTCAAGAGTAAAATCTATAAAATATATTTTTGAATCTCAACTGTATAATCTATAAAGTAGGATTTCCAGAATTCAGACTAAGAGAAAAAAATGACTAGTACAGAAAAAACAAAAACAAAAACAAACCTTGAAACATAGAACATCTCAAGAAATGTCTGAGAATTTTACAAAACTGATTAAAGATATCAAACCTCAGATTCAAAAAACATTAACGCCTCAAGCAGGATAACTACAGGGGAAAAAAAATTCCATGTAGGGCTATTCTAGTAAATCTATCCAAATCAAAGACAAATAAAAATCTTAAAGGTAGCTGATAAAAAGACATTATCTGCAAAGAAAAGCAATAATAACAAATCTGACATTTTTAACAGTAAAGATGGAAGCCAAAAGAAAATAAATCTTTAAAATTCTATGGGAAAAGAAATTCCTATCTAGAAATTTACATTTAACAAAAAATTACTTCACAAATAAAGGTAAGATAATGAAATTTCTTGACATGCAAAATCTGTTGCTAGTAGCTACATGTGTGAAGAAATCAAAACAATTTTCAAGGGAGAACACATGTGTTCTTAATGTGATAAAATGGAAATAAAGAGGAGAAATTAAAAGGTTAATAGTTCAATAAAATTTTTAAAAAACTATGTAAAACAAGAATTTTGTTATTAAAATTTGCAAACAATTAAAATACATGAAATCATTAGCCAAAAAGGTGTGATAGGGCCTATATATTCCAAGTGTTAGGACAGGAATACTAATTTACTATAGATTTCTATACACCTAGGTAATCTATAAATATCTATAGAATAAATACTTTAAAAAAGAGTAAGAAGCTAGTAAAGACAGAAATGGAATAATATTTACTAGCAAGACATTGAAAAAGAAATATAGAATAGGTAGACGAAGTTAGATGACAGATTCAAAATTTAAAGGAAAGTACTAAGCTCCAATGATAAAGGCACTTGAAAATGGACAAAGCCATTATACTTAAAACAGCATGGTACTGGTACAAAAACAGACAGACCAATGGATCAGAATTGAATATCCAGAAATAAAACCACACATATACAGTCAATTAATCTTTGACAAAGGGGCAAAAAACATACCCTGGAACAAGGATAGCCTCTTCAGTAAATGGTGCTGGGAAAACTGGATCAAAACTTGTAAAAAACTGGACCAGGATAACACCCTCACACCCTGTACAAAAATTAACTCAA